>JAKUCV010000631.1:0-13213 GCA_028386065.3 Turnera subulata | reverse complement strand
GGGTATATCTTCTTGTGTGAGAAGTCTTGAAGTGAGGTATCTTCAAGCAAGAGTGTTGAGGTTCATGTGACTTGAACTCTCAGGTTTAGGATTCTTGTGATTAGAATTCCTAGGTTGTAAACGGTTTGTTAAGCACCCGTAAGCTTAACGTAGATAGTGGAATCTTCAAGAGAGTCTCTTGAAGGACTGGATTAGCCACACAAGTAGTGTTTGTGTGAACCAGGATAAATTGCTTGTGTCCTTCAATCTTTTTAATTCCGCATTTATTTCCTGCTTATTTCGTTTTAATCCGATAAACACTATTCACCCCCCTCTAGCGTAGGGCTATTGTTCTAACAATTGGTAGCGGAGCCTAACTCTCTGAAAGACCTAACCGTTTGAGAGAAATTTTCCATGGCTTCTTCAAGTTATTTGTATGCAGGAATCGCTGAAGGGCAATCCACTACCCGTGCACCATTCTTTGACGGGTCAAATTACACGTATTGGAAGGAAAGGATGAGAATTTTCATCCAAGCCAATAATTTTGCAGCTTGGCTGGTGATAAAGAATGGTATTCAAGTCCCAACAAGGACAGTAGCAGGGTACAACGAAGGTGACATCCAGAGAATCGAAAACCACTCCAAGGCGATACACATGCTCCAATGTGCGGTCAATCCGAATGACTATCAAATAATCTCGCACTGCGCAACAGCCAAGGAGATGTGGGAAATGCTGGGAATCATCTATGAGGAAACCGACAGCAAGCAAGATGAGACTGTCAACCCTTGTCTCATGGCAAAGGAAGAATCTCCAGAAGAGGTAAGTACTTCCTATTCGAGTGATGATTATACATTTGAAGAGCTGCAAAATGCATTTAGTGAATTGTACAGTAAATTCATTTCTGTCTCAAATGTTAATAAGAACTTAAAGAAACAGAACAAGACCTTAGAAAATAATGTAGAATTATTATTACATGATAAGGATAAGTTATCAAGTGAAAATGATAAGCTTGAAAAGGAAAAGCATGCTCTTAATATGTCTTGCAATGAACTTAACGAGAAGATATCCTCTAATGTATGTGCTTGTATTGTACTGGGAAATGAGAATGAATCTCTTAAGTGTCAAGTTGATGATTTGAAGAAAACATTAGAGAAATTTACAAATGGTACAGATAGTCTTAATCTTCTTCTAGGTGCATCTCATGTATCAAATGATGTCAAACCTGTTGTGCATAATACTAAGACATATAAACTCGGTGCCTCATCCTCTACTCACCATACTATATCACATGAACATGCTAAACCACATGCACATAATACTAGATCACATGTTCATGATACAAGAACACACATTCATCATAGAAGGTCACATGCTCAAAATGCAAGATCAAATGCAAGTAGCGAAAAATCTCATTATGCTAAAATGTATGCCTACAATGGTAGGAACGGAGAATTTCATTACACTAAACCTAGGACATACATAGCTCAACCTAGGCAAAATAGGGTTATACCTAAGGAAAACAAGTTTATTAGAATGCATAAACATAATCAAAATGGTAATTACTATCAACCTAGAAGGATGCACAATCCAAATGTCATTTGCCACTATTGTAACAGAATAGGTCACATTGCCCCGGTATGTTTTACTAGGCTTAGACATTGGGCACAAGATAAGGTCTATAATCGGCATATGTCTAACCATCAAGGACCCAAAAAGATTTGGGTACCAAAATCCCTTTGATTTGTTTTGCAGGTATGCTTGAAGGCATCAAGTGCACTTTGGTATCTTGATTGCGGATGCTCCAAGCAAATGACCAAAGAAGCATCCAAGTTCTTAAAAGTGGCGATATTTGTTCAATTCTTGTAATAATGAAAGGAGGAGTGTTGTTGCAAAAACTGGACCAGTAGATAAAAACATCGATGTTCACCTGTGTAACATCGATGTTCAGAGTTTTTCAGCTCACCTGATTTTCAACCAGTAGCTGAGAAACATCGATGTTGTATAGTAAACATCGATGTTCCCATGAGAGCTGCCAAGCCACAAATCGAGCATGCACATCGATGTTTTGTATCAAACATCGATGTTCGGTAAGAACTTTATTTTTCCAGTAGTCTTTAAACATCGATGTTCGTTTTCTACACATCGATGTTATTCATTCCAATAAAATTTCTGTCTAGTAGTCAAAAACATCGATATCTTATTCTTGGACATCAATGTTCTGCCTTTGTTGCATTTACACAGCTTAGAAATAAGTTAACTTTCTCACTTAAGTTAAGAAACTTAGGTAGCATATTCATGACTAAATGTCTCAGGAAGAATATTTAGATTTCTTTCAATTTAAGCTAAGCTAGTAGTTAGTGCACAATTGATCAAATTGAGAAACACTAGCTTGGTTGATGAACATTCACATGGAAGAATCTTATGTCATACACATGCTGGAAACATAAACACTCTTATTGATATCTTACAATCACACGATACAATGACTCTTACATACATTCTATGTTACAATCATACTTGATTACATATTTTACAAAGACACACTTGCATAAAACATATTACACGCTCACACTTTCTCATAACATTTCATATGCTAAAAAGTAAACAGGCTTATTACAATGTGCTCCTAACGATTTGGAACAGCTGTGACAGTAAAACTAGTAGGAGTATTAACTATGTTCACACCAATGCTATGACTCCAAGCAAACCACATTCCACCCGAGTTGTTCTGACCAGGAAGTTCGAACCGATTTGTTGGTGGAAAGCAAAGTGTGATAGCTCCGTGGTCTCCGGCTTGCTGCCATTGAGTCTTGGTAAGCAGAACCATATTTGGTTTGTATTGGTTCTTCAGGTCTCGTAGGGTTCGAACAAAATCTTAGGAACGTGCTGTGATACCCCTACAGTTCCACACCAAAAGGCGAACCTTTGGCCAAGTAGGCGCTACTCCAGCTACTCGAGGAACGCTCTGAGCTGTCATCGTAATCTGGTAATGACTGCTCTCGTTCAAAGTCTGGAAGGTTGGTTCCAGTCGAAACTCCTGAAACCTGTCAGAAATGAAGAACATTGTGGAATTAGTCGTACCATAGTAAGAAGTTTGCAGGGAATGTTGATGTTCCAGGAAGATTATCTCTTCCATAGGGGTGACGAAGAATCGGGACGAATAAATCTCGTCTACGAAGACAAGACGAGGAATCCTTGCTAGTTCCTCTGGCAATGGCCCTTGGTGCTCATTTATAATGCTGTAGGCCAACCGATTTCTCCTACCTAAGGAGGCCCCCTCTACAAAGAAAACGGAGGATGGGGCAGGCATTCTTGTTATTGAGGTTTTGTATTTTCTCTCTTTAGTCAGAAATGTTTTTCTTTCTTTATTTCTACCCTTCTGATTATTGACTAATCAATGCCTTGCCTTTTATAGCAAATTTGTTTATCACTATTTCATAGCCTGAATCGCACATATTGCCGGAAACTACAAAAGGGTGTTCGCTAAATGGAAAAGGGTGACTACTCTACACTTAGGTGCAAACTGTTTGTGTCCCTTCCAAAGATTACTTCCTTTGAAATTATTGCCACAGCACACACCAATACCCGTCTTACCTTTAATTAAATTCGGGATGCAATTGTTTATACGTTTCTGAGTCATGTCGATTATGCATTATTTGTGAACTCTGGCTCCTTCCTTTGATGCCTCTATTCATGCATTTATTACAGGCTAACTTTGCCAATTCATTTATTACTAACCTCCAATTCTTCAGATAATCGAGCATCTGCTTTGTTGAAAATCATGGCCTCAATTGCATTATTGATTCATCACGGGATTTACTGTCTGATTAGTTGGGTATCTGAGGCAACCAAAGTCCAACTGACAAGACATTTTCACGAGCCCGGCGTACTTACGACAAGGAGATACCTCCTCATTCCGGGACAATAGAAATCCAAGCAAATAATTCTTGGAGGCAGAGGCCATCTTACTAATCTTAAAATTGTCACACATGTTTTCTCTTACTAAAACTAGTGTATTATCTTTGCTAACTTGAGGACCCGAGGCTCGTCTAACTATGTTTGGCAGGGACCCCTCACTAAGGCCAAAAGACAGGGGGAACAAAAATCTGGTAAACCAACAACATCGATGTTGTTACCATACACATCGATGTTTGAACAATTCAGATTGAAGCAATTGGACCAGTGGCCGGAAAACATCGATGTTCGAAGGCCAACATCGATGTTTAATCAAGAGAATAATCATGTTTCATCCAGAGAACAATCAAGCCATCAATCAAAATGTAATAACATCGATGTTGAGTATCACAACATCGATGTTGAGTATCACAACATCGATGTTCAGGTAAGTCTTCAAAACTCATTGATGTTTGCACTATTTCTCTTAATTTCTTTAAATTTCCGAAGGCTCAAAACATCGATGTTTTGAGGACCAACATTGATGTTTGACCATTTTGATTAAACATGGAATTCGGCCGAGTACATAAAACATCGATGTTGCCTCTAAAAATATCGATGTTTGAACCATTGTAGGTACAAAAATATAGTCGTTGAGCTATGCAGGTTTTTTCGGCCGACCGTTGAAAACATCGATGTTATTTTCAGAACATCGATGTTTCGCTGACCAAGCATCAGCAAACATCGATGTTTCGTAGGCCAACATCGATGTTTAACAGATATTTTTCAAAAAAAAAATATAGCCGTTGGAGCAATGCAACGGCTACCCAACGGCTACTTTTCTGAGCCTTACTATATAAACCATGCTTCTCTTTTTACTCCTCACTCTGTAAACTTCTGAACAATCATTACCATCTCCATTCATCCGTTTACAAACACAAACAACAAATTCCCTTTCATTTCTTCCTTCTATAATGGCTGGTGACAAACGTCGTTCTAAGGGCAAACAAGTTGCTCATAAACATCAAACCAAGAAAAAGGGTGGATCCTCAAATGCTCCTCACAAATACTCTGTGCCCAATTCAGAAATTTGGTTTAGTTCCAAAGATGAGCTTACACACTACAAATCCTTCTACGCAACTCGAGCCATCGCTTCTCCTCGGTATCTTCCAGAAGATTACCCACAGAAGAAGCAATTTGCTAACCTTGAACGGCACTTACGGGAATCCCGTCTCTGGGACTTTGTGACGCGGAAGCAATATCATTTCAATCCAGACTTCATCCGCGCCTTCTACACAACCCTTCACCGTGAGGGTGATGTCCTCTCTGCCAGCGTCAATGGGAGACGCTTTCAGGTGACATTAGAGCAGTTCGGACAGCTTGCAGGCCTACCTGTCCAAGGCGATGACATCTTCACTTATGGAGGTGATCATTTCCTTACTCTCCATGAAACCCAGCTGTTGTCTGATCTCGGTTTCACTGAAGTGCACCGTAATCACTCCAATCGGCCAACCATTCACTCAATCAACCCGGAGTACAGAGTGCTCTTCTATTTGCTTACTCGGGTGATCAAACCTCGGGCCGGTAATCACACCAACTTCACAATTGAGGACGAAAAAGTCCTGCACGCCATTATTCACGGAGCTCCGATCAATTGGGCACGATTTGTGCTCATGCACATGGCCGAGCACACTTCCAACGACCATCCCCTTCCATATGCCTTTTTGGTTGTGGATATTTGTTTGAGTGCAGGACTGACTCCCTTTGAAGGAACTCAAACTACTCACTCCAAACTTTGGGGAATTAACGATGCCACTTTTCACAAGCGTCCATCCGAGGAAGTCCCGAGGCCTGCACGAGCAGCAGATCCTCAACTCCTAGCTCTTCCAGCACCCACTCCTCCAGCTCCTGCCGCTACACTTGACTCCATCGCCGCCACTCTTCGTAGCTTAGGACGGTCCATTGACAGAATTGACTTGGAGGTACAAAGGCAAGGACATGATCTGCGTGCCTATTTTGCCCATGTCCACTATGATCCTCCACCATATCACACAACCTTCCAAGGTTTCAACGTTGAAGGTCATGATGATGATGATGATGAAGATTATGACCCAATGGAGGTAGAGGAGGAAGATGATGAGGAAGAGGCTGCCGATGATGAGGATGAGGACGATGATGGGAACTAGGACCATTGTTCTTAATTTTTAACATATGTTTATGTTTTATGCTTTGTTTTTCAATTCAATCAACCTTTGCCTTTGCTATTTCTTTTTGCTAATGACAAAAGGGGGAAGCAATCACATAAAAGTATACGCATGAACTCAAGGGGAATTATTGTTATCAATATTGGCATATACTTCTAGTTATTTGTCATTATCAAAAAGGGGGAAATTGTTAGAACTCTTGGTTCATTACAGGTTTTGATAATGACAAACCAATTCCAGATCATGACAAAGACGAAGCAAAAAGAAATGAAGTCAAACCAATCCTCAAGCAAAAGAAACCATTCAAGAGAAAAGGATCAAAGTGAATGAGCACAAGAATTGAAGAGCCAAGAAAGAAGAGTTAGATACATAAATTGTACAAGGTATAACACTCAACTCTTCTAGGACATTGGCTCAAAGTAAGATAAAATTTGCTCATGCATCACATAATCATATTTCAAACATCAAACTATTTTTTGAATCAATAACATCGATGTTATGTTTTAAAAACATCGATGTTCTGCCTTCCAACAAATTTCCAAAACAGGCAGTAGGCAAATAACATCGATGTTGGCATCCTAAACATCGATGTTCTAGTGACCGTTGCTTTTAAAATTAGTCATAACATCGATGTTCCATATTGGTCAGTTTCAATTTGTTTTTGCCGAGCCAAAATAACATCGATGTTGCCTTCTAAACATCGATGTTCCTGCCTTTAAAGAAATTCCCAAAAATTGGCAGAAGGCAAATAACATCGATGTTGGCATCCCAAACATCGATGTTCTCATGACCGTTGCATTTGAAAATATCCTTTACATAAGCAAAACATCGATGTTGGATTTCATAACATCAATGTTCTTCAATAGTCAGCTTTAATCGTTTTTCACAGAAGCAAAATAACATCGATGTTGTGAATTAAACATCGATGTTCTTCAAGAATCAGTTTTCATCTCATTTTCACAGAATCAAAATAACATCGATGTTGGGTTTGAGAACATCGATGTTTTAGTTACCGTTAGTCCACTAATTCAAATTTACTGGACAAAACATCGATGTTGAGTATTAAAACATCGATGTTATGGCCGTTATTTCTGACAATTTTTTAACACCCACTATGTTTTGTTTAAGAGTGTTTCTTAAGTGGATTCCAAATGACCATATAACTTTTCAGAGCTACAAATTGAGTATTCTCAGCTCTGATTCAAAAGAATCAACTCTTAATATTGAATCATTCATTTCATACATCAAAAAATCAATTTTAATTGAGCCAATATCCTTTGAGGATTGAGAGTTGCCTTTTTGAGCTTAAATTCTGTAACTCATATCTACTCTTGTGAGAGCTTTTGTTTGAGTGATTGTATTGCTATACACCTTAAGGGAGGTTAGTTCCCTTGTTGAGATTCATAGGAAGAGGGTATATCTTCTTGTGTGAGAAGTCTTGAAGTGAGGTATCTTCAAGCAAGAGTGTTGAGGTTCATGTGACTTGAACTCTCAGGTTTAGGATTCTTGTGATTAGAATTCCTAGGTTGTAAACGGTTTGTTAAGCACCCGTAAGCTTAACGTAGACAGTGGAATCTTCAAGAGAGTCTCTTGAAGGACTGGATTAGCCACACAAATAGTGTGTGTGTGAACCAGGATAAATTGTTTGTGTCCTTCAATCTTTTTAATTCCGCATTTATTTCCTGCTTATTTCGTTTTAATCCGATAAATGCTATTCACCCCCCCCCCCCCTCTAGCGTAGGGCTATTGTTCTAACAACCATGTTTTGTTTTAATTCCTTTTTGTTTGATTTTGTTAAACAAGTTTTATTTTTGATTTCTTAATGTTTAATTTTATATTTTTATTGTTAAGTTTTATTTTGCCTTGAGATGTTTTAATTTTCCGTTTAACATAAGAATTTGTAATATAAGAATTTTGATTTAAAAAGAAAACTTATTTTATTTCTCTCATAACGGTTTACAATAGAGAAGAAGTACTCTAAGGAGTTACTTGCTTCTCAAGATCTTTTACAAGCTTTTCTACGTTCTTCACGTGAGGGAAGAGCTCCGCGCACGCCAGTTCCATCTGCAACACCGCCGAGCTGATCTTCTTCAGTGAGACGTTCAGCTGCGTGAGTGTCTGCTGCGGAGTGCTGCTTTCTGCCGTCGCCTTGCCCTTTCGATCTTCAGCCTTCTTGTTGGCACGCTTCTTTCGTCGTTTTGGGGAGACGACCATGTGTTCCTTCAGGTCGACGATGTACGTCTTGAAGCGCTTCTTCGGAGGTTCTTCATCGGAGCTTGTCGGGAAGGCAGTGCCACCGATGTAGCTGTTGTTCTCGGAGTCAAAGGTTGTTCTTGATCTCAGTGGAGAGTCCATGACTGTGTGTGAGTTTGCCAGTCATGAGGTTTGGTTTTTATAGAGGACGAGATGTCGCTTAAGGGTATAAGCGGTATCTCATGATTGAGTTTGGACACCTGGTGGAGTATACCAGAAGCTTATCGTGGTAGGACCCACGGATAAGACGGAATTTCGGGGACAAAATTCTTTTTAAGGTGGGTAGACTGCAACAGCCCGGGTAAAATTTTTGATTTTTACTGGGACTGTAAAAGTCTTTTTACCGTGATTTACTATTGAATTAATCTTGGGTAATTAATTCAAGGTAAATCGGGCGTCGTTTTTCGAAACCGAGAGTTTTCCCGCGCTCGTGATTTTCCCGTGGATTTTTCGGACCTAAGTTGGTATTTTTCGGGTTTCGGAATTTCTCGGAAAATCACACCGGAAAATAACTAAGGGGGTATCAGTTATTTTCTGGTCCGGACAGAACTCGCTTCAATAATGCAGACAGGCTGCATTATTGATGAATCACATGTTTAACAGTGTTCACCGTCTATAAAAAGAAGGAAGCAGAAGGAGAGGAAGAGAGGAGAGGAAGAAAAAGAAAAAGAGAGAAAAAAAAAAGAAAAAGAGAGAAAAAAAAGGAAAAAAAAAGAGAAAAGAAGAAAAAAAAAAGAGAAGAAATAGGAAAAAAAGAAAAACAGAGGAGAAAAAGAGAAGAGTAAATGAAAAAAAAGACCAATCAGAAAATAGAGAAAGAAAAGAAAATGAGAGAAAAAGGAAAGAAAAATAGAAAAAAATAGAAACAGAAAAAAAAGAAGAGAAGAAGAAAATCAAAGAAAAAGAAAAGAAAATAAATAAAGAAAATACAAAAAAAGAGAAAAATATGGGAGGAACAGTAGCCACCCCGGAGCTCTCGGTTACTGTGCACGTGAAGCCGTTCCCGCAGTGTCTCGTGCCACCGCCGCCACCAGCATCGTCTCCTCGCCGACGCGACCTCGATGTCGCCCTCCCCGTCGCCTTACGCTGCCGGACGCTCCGCTAGTTGCCGTTGACCCGCGGCGAAACCCGTGGATCCGCTTCTCCCGCGCCGCTGCTCAGCTTCCTGCCGTCGCCGCGCCGCCTTCCACCGCCCTTGCAGTCGCTTCGAGCTCGCCTTCCTCGCGGCTCCCTTCCCTTCGCGTCAGTCGTGCCGTCGCCGTCGCCCTCAAGGTGAGCAACCCGAATGCTATGGGTGTGACCCGTTTACGAAGTAGGCAACCCGGATCCGCGTTGGGTTTGATTGTGGGCTTTTGTGTGGGTTGGGCTGTGTGGTGTTGGGTCGGGCTGGGCGTGGGCCTGTATTCGGGCCTGCTGCCTTGGTCTGGGCCGACACTATTCATGGCCCAGTCCGTTTAATTTTTAAAAAATAATATATATACATATGTATTTATTTATTAATCTGATATATAATTTCGGAAAAAATATATATATTTATTTTGAGAAAATTATGGCTAGTTTAATTCTGGTATTTTGAGAAAAATATAAAGATATATACTTTGATAAATAATTAAGTTATGTTTTGGAAAACTAATATTATTTGGAAAAATATATTTATACCATGTAATAATTTCTGGGAATTTTATATATATGTATTATTTTCTCTGGAAAATTATAGTTATGGAAATATATATATATGTACTTTGAAATTAAAGGTGATTATAATTTTGTGTTGGAAAGTACTATTATATATATATATATATATAGAAAAAGATAAATACTATATAATATTTTCTGAAAATTATAAATAGGTTATTACTTTTCTGGAAAAATTATGGAAACTATAATTTTGGAAATTATAATTATTTATGAAAATATTTTTAAAAGAATTTTAATTAAAGTATGGTACCGAAATTATATTCGGATAGACGTACGGTAAAATATTTTCGGTAAAGATAATAATAACGGATATGAACTGGGATGGGATATTTCGCAGTATTGGCATCATAGCATACCGATTATGTGCATTTATGTGTATATATTGTCTTGTTGTATAGGTTTGGATATCGGGCAGTTTCCCGAGGAGCCGGCGTCGGACCGGTCATTGTTTCTGGAGTTGAGTAATCGGCCAAGGTGAGGATGGATTTCCTTCAATATGTGCCTGTATTACTCGGTTATTGTGCTTGATGTTTATTGTACTGTTGATGATTGCATTTGTTGTGATTATTGTCGGGATGTTTATCCCAGTATTTTGATTTAGTTTTTGGGATGTTTATCCCCGTGTTGATTTTCTATGTCTATTGGTTCAAAGTATAAGGGATTAAATAATAATTTGTGATAAGGATGTCGATCCTTGATTTTGGATAGGGATGTCTATCCCGGTATCTTGGTTAGGGATGTCGATCCCTACGATTTGGTTTTGATGACGGTAATATAATTGTCACGCGATAAGTAGTGGTACGACTCGATGGTTTAAGACTGTTTCGTGGTGGCCTTGACCTGGGTTCTTGTGATAAGCATGTCTATGCTTGGGATGTCTATCCCGTGATTATTTTTGGGATGTCTATCCCTGGGTTCGTATTTTTGGGATGTCGATCCCTGGGTTCTCTGGATTTGGTCTGGCACCCGAAATGTGTTGATAACCAGGTCTGACCTCTAGCTTATCCATGACAGGCCCCGGAAAGATAAAATTGGAAATTGGTTTTATTTAAGACTTTTTGGTCTTGGACTGGTTTTGGGTCAAGTCATTATTTTGGTGTGTTTGGCTGTTTAGCCTGTGTTTTTTTTGACTTGAGTATCTATAGTTGCATATTGATTGTCTTTCCTTCGTCGGTGAGCACTTCGGACTCACCCCTCACCTGCGGGCTTTCATCCCGTAGGATGAGTTATTTTTGGTACAGGAATGGTGCATTCCAGACAGGCTGCGGCGTTATCCCTTGGACAGGGCTTAGATCTATAGTTTGCATCAGTGTCGCATACAGTGTTTGTGAGTTATTAAAGTCTTCCGCTGTGCATTGTTTTTACTATTATTGGGCCATTGGGCCGGTTGAGTTATTGTTGTTGTTTTTATGTTGGGCTGTTGAGCCCGGATATCTATTGTATACACTGTATGCTGGGCTTTGTTGGGTTGGGTTATTACAGTTCCGGCACGTGTTTACTGTGTACGGTAAATACGGGTCGGGGCGTTTCACACGCTATTAATAGTTTATTTAATAAACTTTTATTTAAACGAGAAGGCTCCATGCATCCAAACATTTTATGGCAAGGGTGAAGAATTGAAAATAAAAAAAAACATAAAAAATTATTTATTGAATTGTTGTTCAACCAGAGATACTCTAAAGAGTCCAGAAAAACATTTCTTAAGCACTTATGTATATATATAAATCTTTGTGTCTAATTTTAAAGGATGCTAAAACTATAAAATTTTATTACATATAAGATGATAACTGAATCGCTATTATTTCCCTTACTTACAAATACAGGAACTAAAGAGGGCATACCCGCTTTTATAATACTTCAAGAACGGTATTACATCAGTGTTGATTTGATAATTTTAATGAAAACATATGATTAAAATAGATTTATACTATTCATTACATTGTTGATGACTTTTTTATTTTTATCTTTCATTTATTGTATTTATTGTATCATTGGATTGCTGACTTCATGATTTTTACCTTCTTGGATGGAGAATCAAATGTTATTGTCTATTTCATCTTACAAATGACTTTTCAACTCTTTCAACTTTTTATGATCAATAATGCTAGAGTTATTAAGATTTTTCAACTAAGAGAGTCTTACAAATATATGTGGCACTACTTCATTGGATAATTTTATTAACTCTCCACATCATCTTTTTTTTTTTAATTTATTATTTCTAAAATTAGGATTATTACCAAAAAAACTCTTTTCCTTACTCATCCCCACGTTCTTCACAATCTAATTCCTAACTGTCTTATTCCTTTTTCTTAAAAATTATTCCTTTTTCCAAAAAATTAACTTTATTATTTAATTGATTTGTTTCCACAATGGTTTTTGCTTTAATTTTTCCAAAGATATTTGTATGAACCCTAATTTTCACATTCTAGTACCCCAAAATCCCCACATACACTTTTGTAGGATTTCATAATTAAGCACTTCAGTAGAATTTCATTCTTGCTTAAGTTCTCTAAACATTATTCAATATGCAACCTTTATAAAGAGAGAATGAAAAAAAAAAATAAAGTTGATTGTACCTCTCCATCGTCATCTAGGAATAAGAATCCATAGTTTATTTCTCACAAATCTTAAGAAGTAATAACATGCCAATGTATCTCAAGTGACCAAAAAAATATAACGAAAAAATCATTTTGGAATCATCAAAATGGAAGAAGTGAAATGAAGTTTTTTTTTTCGAGAAATCTGAAGAAATAACCACGGAGGGGTTTGAAAATTTAGAATTTTAAAAATTAGGGTTAATAACAAGATGATGATGAGGATAAGGAGGAAGTCGAATTAACACGATAATAACAAAATAGGAATTAGAGAAAAAAATATAGATAAGGCAATAAATTAATTTGGAGAGATTGTGAAAATCCTAAGGTGGGGAAAGAATTATTTATGTTAGAAATGCTAATTTTATAAATAATAAATCAAAAAAAAAGATGATGTGGAAAGTTAATAAAATTATCCAACAAAGCAATGCCACATATGTTTGTAGGACTCTCTTAGTAGAAAAATCTTAAGTAACTCTAGCATTATTGTTTTAAGATATTCCTTCATATTCCAACTTGTTTTCTTTGAAATGACCGAGTTAAAATGTGATTTGTCGGAAAAAGATAGAGAGAGAAAAAAAAAGGAAAGTG
>JAKUCV010000630.1:6187-41035 GCA_028386065.3 Turnera subulata | reverse complement strand
TTTGATCCTTGCCCTTTTATTGACGTGTGCACGAGTGTCTTCATCACCAGCCGGTGCCAATTCCTCCGGTCCTTGAAGGATGGTCGACCCCCCATCACCAGATGGTGTCAGCATTCCACCTGTTCGATGAAAAGCCAGACAGAAAGACTTGGTAAACCAGAGAGGTTGTTTGAAAGAAAAGCACGCGCTCACGCGCTATGGAAGAAAAGCACGCGCTATAGATTCCCTTTATTTTAATTAGAACCAGGAAAGAATACATGCAAACTCGTTAAAAGCTAACGAGCAGTAATGATGGACACTAATTGCTCATTGACTTGTTTAAGTACTAAGGTAGGTGGCCTTAAGTACACTGCACAAATTCTTGCATATCCAGTATGCAAATCTAGATATGTGCTAGTTCGTTCGTTACATTAGTATGCCCTTTTGAAATAGCACCCGAGATTTTTGTCAAGATTGTGTTGTTTGTAGATTTCAACTAACAGACCTAGCTAGAGAATAAACAACATCCCTTATTGAGAAGAGGAGAAAAGAAAAGAATTAAAAGAAGAAGGCAATAAGAAAATTGGTGGAGGAGAATATGCTTTCTCTCAAATCATCGACGTGGGGCTCGATGAATATCCATGTGCTAAAACACAACAGAAACTTTTTGGGCAAATTAATAAGTAGAAAATAGTATATTGGATTCTAATGCAAAATATTGAACGTGAAGGGAGTGGTTCATGACGACCGTTCGGCTGCTTTGGCATGAAATAGAGAGACAAAGATCAAGAATATGTTCTACTGACTTCATATGGAAATCTTCCAATGATTATTCTTCTTATACTTTATCAATGTTTCCCCTGTATTATTGTCAGAAGTAGTTACAGTGTTTGTACAATATTATGTGTTACTTGATGAAGAATTGTGGTTTCAATAAATTGCACATATGATTAAACACAGGATTTGATGATCCAGTAACAAAATGAACGATTATATGGTCTAGCTAGTAACTCAGGAAGTAACAATCATTTCTAACTTTAATAGAAGAAGAGATGAAGAGGGAATCTGGAGAAGGAAATAACTTGGAACCTTGTTATCAGCCAAATGTTAATGGAAATTTATTTTCTTGATATATACGTCTTAATCACCAAAGATACCTTAACTATAGTTAATTACAAGTACATCAACTAAATCATAACAGTGCGTAAGAAATATCCAAAAGAAAATCCTTTTCATCATCCAAATCCAAGCAAAACCGGGTGCTGATGACCAAGAAGTGAAGTTCCTTCTTCCTTTTAAGTGGGTTCCAACTGAGCAACATCCACATCATGGAAGCTCCCTCGAAGCTAGGAGTTCCCTAAGGAAAACGACAGGTCAAAGGAATTTATAGGACAAGCCTTTAATAAGGTGCTTACAACTGGAGTACTTCCAAGTAGCTTTTTTCAAATACTCACAAACAAGTGCATATAAAACGGATTAGCTTAAGGATTATACCCGTGGCATTAGGTTTTAATTCTTTAATTAATTATTATCAACAGCTCAGTACGTCAACATCTTCTTACACTAAAGCTTGTTGTTGTCAATTAATGCTGTGCATATGGACTACAAGTTAAGAAAAGTGTTATACTGTGTGTCGGAATTTACTTTATATGATGTTGCCCCCATCCTTGACAGCAAGAAGAAAAATCACCTAATTTTTTTCATGTACGACCGACACACAGCACAGAATCACCACAGTCAAACATAAGCAGCTGTATAGTCTTTATAATAGTTTTGTAATTTGGCTTTATCTATAGTTGTAGGCTAACATGTTATTTGTGCTATACTTTCTGAATGTAATAACATTATAATTCGGCCTAATTATAGTTCTTTAGATGTTCTTCATTTATTTATTTATATGCTCACGTAGTGTGTATACATAGTTTCAACTATGTTCTCTCATTCCGTGTTTGGCTACCGACAAAGATATAATTTTATTACTGAATCTTCTTTTTTTCCAGCTCTTTTTTGCTTGCCATATAGACATGGTCGCAAGAAATGAAGAAACATAATCTCATAATTAACTAAATTTCAAAGTTATGTCAAACGATTCCACTAATTGCGATGTGCGTCTCACATGTTACTAAAAATATAATGATCATTCTGGTAGAAGAAAGTATATTATGTGGGTAATAATAGTTTGTGGTTTGCACAGTCTTCAGATGGAGTTGGGGTAATGCATGAGGGAAAGAGTGAGGTTTGTATAACATGCGAACTTAACAGCTCTGGTAATTAAGATGAGTTTAAGAGATAAGTATGCACTAGCTAATTACTACTACTTTGATTGCAGCTGCTAGAGCTAGCATGTCTTTTTGCATCCCAAGCCTAAGGCATGAATCTTCTTGGAAGATACAATACCAATAGCAACCCGCCACGTTGGAATCTTTGAACTGATCATGATGAGATCATGCCAAGGGAGATAAAAGTAGAATATTGGGTAGGTCAGACTTTAATATTGATTCTGGATTTCTGGTAGAAGCTTTGTCAATGCGAATTCCTTTCTGATCTCAATTATCTTTTCGTACAACGTCTCTTCATTAATTGTATGTACTCTTGTTTCTATTTCAACTTAATAAAATTTTCCCTTAATATGCAAATTCATGATTATATATATGTTTCTACTAGAAATACGAACACGTTTTGTGAACCCCATGGACATGACGTTTTATGTAGTCCAAATTAAGGATGGCGGTGTTTCTTTACTTGTTTGTGAGTCATTATCTTTGCAAAAGGTCATCTAGAAATCTTAGTTTGCTGGAAATTTCCTAAAGGTTCAGCTAGTGATACTTACATTGAATTAGTACATCTTTTGTCCTTGTTTTTGTTTCGTAATGTAACATAATCTTGTTGTTGTAATAGTTGTAAAGCATGGATTGTTTGCCTCATTGCTTTAATTTGACTACCAATATCAAGTCAAAGCCATATATCTAACATTATCAATTGCTTTTATCAAATTTTCCAATTAATGTTGTTTGTAAAATAAATGGGCCGGGCTAGGGAAAATTGCACCGTCCCCATTTTTAATTTCAACATTTCATAATTCTAATTAGCTTGTGAACAATTTTCTTCCATCGTATATGTGCTTGAATTGAATATGATGAAAACCCAAGTCTTGCATAAGGAGGATTATTTGCTTCTAAATATGTATTTCTAGTTACACTTCATGAATATCTAGTTTCCAGTATTAATTATAACCCATTTAATTTTGTTAATGAAACCACCACAAATTAACAAATGATTTGTTCTACATACGTGCCAAGACTGACCTTTTTGAGGAAAACTTCGTTAGTCCTCCATGTGAACGCTCATGCATCTCTCTCTTCCTATTGTGAATATATATGCATAATGTATGGTGCAGGCGCAATCGATTTCTACCAAAATAATAATTAAACATTTATAGCTAGTAATACATAAGTATAGTATAGTATAGTTGTTGATACTCACATAGATGTGATCCAAGAACACCCACACAGGCTTTTAAATTTGAGATAAGATATCTACTATAGAAAAAACATCAAGGTTTCTCTCAGGGTCTGAATTAAAAAAATTCTCTTCCTAATTCTGAATTTTTTTTCTCTCTCTCTGACTTGGATTTATTTTTTATTTTTTTTCCTTCTCTTATATATATGAATATTCCAGCTCCTTGCCAACCAGCCAACCACGCTTTCTGGGGGCATATGCAGCATGACAATCATCATCTATATATACCATTTGTGTGTATATATATATGTATGATAATTTTACATTGGGACTCTTCAAAATAGTTTGCATCGTATATTTTTAAAAGTTGTATCGAAGATCAGACAACACCTCGTAAATTCAAACACATGCTTTGGCAGACCTGCATATATATGGTAAGGAACTCATTGAGGTCTTCCAAACTAGAAGTTAATAAATCACCAACTTGCTTATCAGGCAGAACCTATAATAATAAGAGGATAACATTAGACCCAGTTGATCAAGATTTTCTGTTGACGCTTTGAGTGGGAGCCTTGTTGATCTTATAACCTCTTTGCCAATCATGAATACCATTAAAACATAAAATTGAAGTCTCTTGACATTTTCTATCATTGCTTTCTTCCGTCACTTTTAATCACACAGTTCACCTGTTCCAATCCAGGAAGACTGAGATGAAACATTTCCCCTCCTAATTACTTGAAAAGTGACCTTTCCTTACAATCAATCGTCCAATATTATATATGTCGAATTGGTAAAATACTCTTTAGAAAATTTTTGGTTGGTTGGGTGATAATATGTAAGCTTGCAATTGTTCATTCAGTTATGAATATGGGATGGTTTAACCTTATCACCACTTGTTTCTACTTCCTATAGGTTGGTCTTGGGTAAAACAAAAAGTCTACCCTAATTATGATGACTAAAGTCTAACATTTCATGTAAGTAAGAGAGGTCTTAGGCATATACCCTATCAAGTTTTTGTTTACCAAATAACCTCAAGGTTAGGTTTAGATCACGCACGTAGTTGCGATTCTACTTTCAGGTGGGCTTGGACTACATGGCTGTTATCTTAGGGTTGATACTGAGGCAACGATTGGTATTAGTCTACAATTGACTAGATACTGATCAGTTAATCTCAGGATTATTAAACCACTTTTAATAATCTCCGTTGCCCACTAATACTTCTTATAGGTAATTTCTAAATTCCAATGTATCTGTTAGAATGCAAGTGCGAGTGGTGAATCCCACATCACAGAGAAAGAGGCCAAGTGAGTAACATATAAGTGAAGTAGACCCATGTACCCAATACCTTGAGGTTTTGGATTACAGAGTGGTGTCCTGGTCATGCGTATGGAACTCACTTGGGCCTCGCGTGTTGTCTCCCCGGTTTTCGGGCGACTCCCGGTTCTCAACACGTGGTAGCGGAGCCGATGGTTCGGTTGGGACGGAATGATTTGCGACATGGTGATGCTCCCGTGGATGCTGCCCCCACGTGGAACGAAGAGCGGTTGGGCTCTTGGCCCAAGCTCGGTTGGAGTTGTAAGGCGTGGCTCCGGATAAGAGTGGTTTCGGCAGGCGCATGCTTCTAAGTGGCTTTGCTTCGCCGGCCTAAGTGAAGTTATAAGTTGTGGCTCCCGATGGAATGAGCTCTTAGAGCATCGGCAGACGCGTGCTCCTAGAACGGGCTTGATGGCAGAGTGGGCTCTTGGTGATGTTGCGAAAAGTTTCCGTTGAAGGGGGAGTAGGCCCGATGATGTCCGATATGGAAGAGTCTCACACTTGAGGGGGAGATTGTTAGAATGCAAGTGTGAGTGGTGACTTGGGCCTCGCGTATTGTCTCTCCGGTTTTCGGGCGACTCCCGGTTCTCAACAGTATCAAAATAATCCTTGCTGCCCAAGGGAGGCACTTGCTTAAACAACTTGGAGTTTGGCCTTCTTTTTGCATTGTTACGGATACGAAATGAATGGGAAAAGTTGAATTCAATTGTCAATTTGCTATCGGAAATAGGATTGATGACGAATTCCAACTATAGCTCATGATTTCATAAAAACCTATGATTTTCCCGTCTAAATATATAAAGCAATATTTCTTGTGAATAATTTCTAAATCCCCATGTATCAAAATAATCCCCGCAGCTTAAGGAAGGCACTTGCTTGATCACTTCGTAAGAGTCTCAAGAAAAAAGTTCCATCTGACTTGAAAGTTAAAATTGCACAACAAATCAAGAATATCGTTTTTATACAGAATGGAAAAGTAGAAAACTAATAATGTCGTAAGTACACACGAACAAGCAGACACTTCCAAGAGAGCATGTATTTGTCACATTATAATCGCACCATAAAACAAATCGACATTGCAGACAAAACCCCAAAATCCTGAAGTACTGCCCACAGGCTGCGATACACGGTAATGTCCCTTTTTAGTTTTTTCTATGTCGTATAATTGGTTTTGTCAATTAGCTGTATCATATGTGAACCAATCCCTAGGCAAACTCAAACACAGACCGGCCAATAAAGAACCTGGGATCTTGTCTTGACCTGTAAAATTTTAAGATGAAACGATTTTATATATAAGACCCAAAAGACTCATTATCAAAAAAAAAAAAAAAAAAAAACCCAAAAGACATGAACACACAGCTTACGTACGAGCCCGCCATAAAAATGCAAAAAGAAACCCACCTATCAAATCAAATCTGGACCAAAAAGTTGATTGTTTAGCTTTAGCCTTTTTAACCATTTTTAGCCGAAAGTGACTCCCAAGTTGCATTTCTGACATTAGTGGCTGGACACTGGCAATTGCAAATATCCATCATTTTCACTCGTGTTCAAGTCATTTCAAACAGGTGCTATTTCAAGTCCCGAGACATGTTTGTGTTTTTTTTTTCTCATGGGTCAACCACCATAAAGCAGCTGGATATTCCAATCATGCTAAAAGTTATACTACTACTAACTTGTCCTTTCATTAAAGAGTTGTGCCAATTGCGCCAAAAGCCAACCCCCAAAGCATTTCTTTTTGATCTGAAATCCAACGCAAGGCAGGATTGCGCGTAGTCAGTCCTACCACATGGAGCACGCCATTGCCTAACTTAAAATCTTGAGAGTGATACCTCATTTGTGGTGTTTAATTTATTTGTGATATGTGTAAGCTTAAAAGACGAGGCATAATAGAACGGTAGTGTGCAATTTCACATAGAGGTTGAAAAGAAAAGTGCGCACTTTTTTTGCCAAGAAATTGAGGACTTGGGAATATTCTGGCTTTGGTCCATGATGATAGAATCTCAAACCAAAATATTAAAATCCTTCATCATCAACTAAGAAAGAGTAGATTACATTTTAATTATTAACAACAATAAAAATTGAGAATTGGAAAGGTGTTGAGCTCCTCGCAATTGTAACATTACCCTTGCTCATAAGCTACAATGCTTAAAAAGTCATTGTATTTTCTCCAAATGAAAGGGCAAGCTACTTGGTAATTTTTTATTTCGTATTGTTGAATTTTAGCTAACGTAAGCAAACTAGACCTATCATGATGAGAAGGCCTTCCTGCAGAGGAGAAAGCTCGATCCAGTTTCTATTGCGTAAAAAATGGGCCATGGAGGTTTGGACTGTAAGCAACTATGGTTGGTGCCAGAGGCCGGCACAGGGCCCAGTTTCTTTTTGTACTGCATGATGATAGCACAGGCTAGAAATTGATTTGCTTTGCTTCCAAAGCTAGCCCAATCACTCGCTGCCTTGTTGATTGATGAACATAAGAAAATTCATGTGCCGAACAAACAATTTTTTTAAAAAAAATATGGAAGATGCAGTGTCTTATTAATTCATTCGGGGTACAATCCTGCCTCTATATAGAAACTAAGAAAGAAATCAAGATGTTCCTCAAGAAAAAAAAAAGAAAGAAATCAAGATATGGGATTGACTTAATTCAGAAACACCGATAAGAAAAACTAAGAGCAAACTTCGCTAACCAATCTGCACACTTATTCGTCTCATGGAAAACATGTTTCAAACGTATGCACCAATTCCTATTAAGCTAGCAAAATGCCAGAATCAAATCTCTAACCCTCCGTTTGGTATCATGGAATTGATTTCAATTCCAAGAATTGAAATCAATTCCTTAGTTTGGTATAATTCTACTTCACTTAAAATAGGAATTGAATTCCATTTTTTATTTTTAGAGCAATATTTTGGTAATATTTCAAATCCAAGCAAACCCTATCGGATTTGGAATTCAATTCCATTGGATAAGTATTGGTATGTCTAAATGACAAAAATGACCCTAAACTCTTATTTTAGTTTTTTAGTAAAAGGACAACTTAGGTAATTTTAACAATTCAATTGATAATTTGATTTATACCAAACATTGGAATTGAATTCAATTCCTCATTATTAAAAAGTATACCAAACATAAAAAATAATTTTATAATGAATTTTAATTCTAATTTTTTAATGATTTGAATTCAATTCCAATTCCAAATTGATACCAAACCGACTGTAAGTGCCTGCAAATTAGCAATAATTTGAGTTCTACTTCGGTACTTCCAGCCAAGATCCCAAGTTTTAATCAACCCCACAAAATGGCTCCAGAACTCAACCTTTAGAGGATCACAGATACCAATATTAAAACAAAGACTAGTGATCTATGCACAGGAGGAATCCCGAATTAATCCCCCTATAGTGGCCTTGCGATCTTGACCCCGAATAGCTCCGTCCTCATTCAGCCTAACAGAACAAACAACTTATTGTGCCAATAATAATAAGTTGGGGCTAGAAATTTTATAATTTTTTCATTATAAGGTTGCAACTGAATGCTAATCCTGATGATATTTTGTCATTGAGGGACTAAAATGATTTGATCATAAGACAAATTGAACTATCTTTTAAAAATTATCTCCTATGAACTGAATTTCAAAATGAGTGCGGGCAAAACTTTGAATACTGGATGAGAAAAAAAAAATGTTTGTTTTCTATTACTTTATTTTTCTAAAAAATTAATTTTAAAATCAGTAATGGTTACAGTACATGCACAATTTTTTTTAAATCAAGTGCACAATTAACCCTTTTAGCCATTAAAGGAAGATCCAGATTGCACAAATTCTGTCAATTTTCCCCATTTACCCACTACCCTCTTAAAAGCTCAAACGACTTGTCAGTTGTTAATAAAGAGAGCACGGCGTCAACCTGTGAAGAAGATAAGAACCTTAAAAGTTCGGTAAAGCGGTCCACGTGGTCGGTCGTTCACTATCCCGCTGGCCGTCAAAAACACGGACGACAGTACACTGTCTCACTCTGAGCCAAAAGAAGCCACTGCCAGCCATGGCTTCCTCGTCGCCGTCGTCTCTCTCCCCTCCCAAAGTTCCGGCGGAGCTCTACGTCACCAACCGCGAAAAGCTCCTCCGTTCCCTCCGCCAACACCTCGCCGATACGTCTCGTCCCCCCCAAGGCTTCGTCTTCCTTCAGGTCCACTCTACGAATTCAAGCACCTTACCTATTCAGTGCACACACCACACACCGTATTCCTTTACGATCGAATTTTTTGTTTAACTTTCACTTAAAAATCATCAGGGAGGCGAAGAGCAAAATCGCTACTGCACCGATCACCTCGAACTCTTCAGGTACACTCGATTTTGATGGTATATCTACTGTCTTTAAACATCTTAAAAGTCTTCATAGCTTCGATTTTCTTTTTCTTTGTTTAAATATATTTTTAGTTTTAAAACATTGGATGTTGATTTTGATACGCAGGCAAGAGAGTTACTTCGCTTATCTGTTTGGAGTGAAGGAGCCTGGTTTCTATGGAGCTATTGTAAGCTTTTCTCTTATGTGCAGTTGTTTGCTTAAACATTGTTCCATTGCCATTTTGTTCCAATTCCATTTTGTGCTGCTAGTGATGCCATGTACTAGCTGTTCTGTAGTCGTCTAGTTTAGGAGTTGTTTCATTTCTCGTTGTTTTTTACGAGCTGTGGCATTATTGATTTATAATCATTGATGATCTCTTGTTGTCTGCCTTTTCTTTTTCCTTTTTATTGCTGAAGGATGTTGCGACCGGGAAATCTATGCTTTTTGCTCCAAGGTTGCCAGCTGATTATGCTGTTTGGTTGGGGGAAATCAAGCCATTATCTCACTTTCAGGTATTGTGCGTTCATTTCTTCTTGGTTTGATGTGTCAATATGGGATGCTATGGTTAGGTATTCATTTTTCGTATCTATATATTACAGGAGCTGTACAAGGTCGATCAGGTGTACTATACAGATGAGATAACAGATGTTTTAAGAGAGCACAGCAAAGGATGTGAAAAACCTGTGCTGTTTCTGTTGCATGGACTCAATACTGACAGTAACAACTACTCGAAACCTGCAGAATTCAAGGTTCTTGGAACTTATTCTTAATTCCATTTTCATGCTGTTTGTTTAGGTCTTCATATGGATCTAAAATGCCGATATTCTTCATTAAAATATTTTTTAAAAAAATATATTGTTTAACATTCTGTGCCCAGGGGATAGAACATTTTGAGAGGGATTTGACTACTTTGCATCCTATCTTGACCGAATGTCGTGTTTTGAAGTCAGACCTTGAGCTGGCTGTTATTCAGTTTGCCAATGACATAAGCTCTGAAGCACATGTTGAGGTAACCTAAACCTCATCTAAGTGTATATATTTACGAAGAATTTGCATTTGCTCTTTTCTATTTCTACCTGTGTGAGATTCTTGGTGATCTTGTTCAACGCATCTATGCATAAATTGAATTATTGCGTTTTCTGTTCCTTTCTTATTCTTCATGTATGTCATTCTTGGCAATCTCATTGACGACATTTATGCACAAGTTGAACTATTGCATTTGAAAAATCAGCATGCCCCAGTGGCCATCACTTTTTGTCTTGCTAGTTATCTGCTCTCCCATCTTCTACAAAAATAAGGTCGTACCTACTGAAAATCAAAAAATTGTGCTAGGTCATGAGAAAAATTCGTCCAGGCATGAAAGAGTATCAGTTGGAAAGCATATTTCTTCACCACACCTACATGTATGGTGGCTGTAGACATTGTTCTTACACGTGTATCTGTGCTACTGGTGAAAATAGGTAAGGTGTTCTTGTGGATTCTATGTCTACGATTATCTATAATATTATATTTGATGAGCATGAAAATTGAGCTGCAGCAGAATTTAATTCTCTTCTAGCGTATGGTACCATGTTGCCGACATTATTATTTTGCTTTACATTTCTGTGCTGGAAAATTGTTTTTCTGCTCAGTGGAAAACTCCCTGTTGGGTAAGTAAGGAATTCAATTGGATTGTTTTGGATGAAGGTTAAGATGTCATTGTTGCTACTAATTTGCTGTACGAAAATAATGGAGATGTTTCAGGAACTTCTTGTTTTAATGCAATTGCAAATGCAACTGTTAACTAACTATCTCTATCTCCATAACACAGTGCGGTTCTCCATTATGGCCATGCGGCTGCTCCAAATGACAAGGTAGAGTCATGTCAACTATATTGCTATTCATGTTTTTCATTACCTGTGTGAATTTCTCAAAGTTTTGATGATCTTTCCTATGTCTGTTTCTGAGCTTCTATGAAACATGTATGACTTTATTCTACTTTTTTTTCTGTTGATGTTTAGTAAATACAATTGTGAAAACTGGTAGTAAATACAATTGGGAACTTATGAAGTTCAAGCATCTCCTTATCGGTAATCATGCAACACAACATTTATGACAGTGGCAGCAAAAGTTCATATCATTTTTAGGCATGGGGATTTCAACCGATTACATTTTACTCAAATACATATGGATATATATCCCTTTCAACTGAAGTTGTCTGATAGGTATATTGATCTGGGAAAATGTTGTTTTTGGTCTATAACATCTTGACACAATGCATTTTATGCAGACGCTGGAAGATGGAGATATCGCATTATTTGATATGGGAGCTGAATACCAGTTCTATGGATCTGACATAACTTGTTCATTCCCCGTCAGTATATATATCTCCCTTCAGATTTGCATTTTCTCTTTTGCCTGTTGGATTCTCTATAATACATATTTTGTCTTGTCAAGC
The DNA here is from genome assembly GCA_028386065.3 of Turnera subulata. Taxonomy (NCBI): domain Eukaryota; kingdom Viridiplantae; phylum Streptophyta; class Magnoliopsida; order Malpighiales; family Passifloraceae; genus Turnera; species Turnera subulata. Next base: position 29,508 of record JAKUCV010000630.1, on the reverse strand, counting down.
ATTCCTTTTCAAAATCTGGTCCCGGAGTTTACCTCGTTTCTGCTTTTGGGGAGGAAGCTAAAAATTAAAATACTGGGACTTACTTTTCTTTTCCTTTTTGTTTTGAGGGGCTGACTTGCCCCAAGTAAACCTGATATCTTACCGAAGAAAAAATCGCTATTCTGCTTTCTGGGGATTAGATTGTCTATTTATCTATTCGTATCATCATCAGCACCCAGTCTTCTTTTTGTAGAACTTTTGTATTTTAGGATTCCTTTGTACAAGCAGCAAAAAACAGCAATTAGACGTTATAAAACATTGGTAGCTTTTAGCCATAGAAATAATGCAGGCTGACTTTTATGTAGTGTTGTGGAATAAAAACATGTTTGTTTTTTGTAATCGTTGAATGTTACTGATAAAAAATTGGGCTTTGGTATTTTTCATATAATATATGGGGGTAGATTTAGTTCTTTGAAGCTAAGCTCTTTGTTTCTTTTCGTTATAGTAGAATGAACAAAGTAAAACATTGAGGAACATATTCTAATTGATTGTATGCAAAGAAGATCATTCAGTTAGATATAGATGATCACCTATAGACAGGGAAAGAACACTAGTTTCTGGAAATTAGGCCATCCAGATGACCTCAGGAAAATTTCCAGGAATGTACAACAAAGATGGTAACTAAATATTCCTATAGTCACTGTACATTAAATGAAAATACAGTTCATGCCAACAGTGATGGCTTTCTCTATTTCTTTCAGAATTCATTTTTTTTATCTCATTTTTGTTTCGTAATGTGCAGGTGAATGGCAAGTTTACTAGTGATCAATCTCTCATCTACAATGTAAGTTTGCTTCAAGTTGATAACAGATCCTCCATTTCTCCTTCCTGAAGTGAAGAAACCCAAAAGGGCTCATGTGAAACCATTTAAACGTCTTAAGCATTTCCTAATTTGACAAATTGGGTAGCTTAGTTTCTCTTAGCATTTGCATTGCTTTGTTTTGAATTTCTCCATCCAAATCTTGTGTCACACAGGCAGTTCTGCATGCTCACGATGCTGTCATATCTGCAATGAAACCTGGAGTCAGTTGGGTTGATATGCACAAGTAAGCTTGGATATTGAACTCCTTCCTGATGATGATTTTATATTCTAACTATGAGTTAATGTCCAATAGATAAACTTTACCTTCTGCGATGCTTCATAGAATGGCTGGTCCTCGATAAAATTAGTGCCCTATCTACTCAAGAATTTTTTTTTCCCTTTTAGCTCTCATGCAATATGTACCATGAAAGAAGTTAATTTACCAATGGTCAAGGCAGAATCAAGCTATCTTGGATATGGAAACAATATGCTTGTGTAGCTGCCTGATGTTCTTAAACTGTACGACACAAACAGACATTAGAGAAATAGTGGAAGTTCAAGTACAGTTGAACTTCTTGAAGAAATTAGAGAAATATTCTTGAAGAAGGCAGTTGTAGGACTTGAGGATTCAACAGTTTCTTACTCCGACTTTCTCATAATAATGTCTCTAAGGAATGCTTTTTGGTCAAAACTCTATTCCAAAGGATGCTCTGCTCATCACGTCTAAGTGAGGTCTGGCTGTTGTGTAGGCATTCCGTTGTACAGTCTGTCAATTGCTGGCCCTAGTGTTATGCTAGGCATGTGAAGGGGTTGTTTGGAGGTTTCACATGCATGATGTACTTTGGTGCATTAGTGCTTTCTCTTAAGATGTACATAGGGAAAAAAAATTTAGTATCTTAGATAATTATGACTTTTGATCGGTAAGGATCACTTGTAGGGCCAAGTTATATTGGTTTCTCTCTGATTATGAAGTTTAGAACTTAAAGGCCAAGTTACTGTCCACATATTTTCACAATTTTCCTCACCTCTTCTCAGATTAGCAGAGAAAACTATTCTCCAGTCATTGAAGAAGGGGTCCATTCTTGTTGGGTAAGCATTTCATTTCTTAATGGCTTATTTTTCGCCGAAAACTTCAAGATGTTTTTCAATTTATCAGGATCAAATAATGGCAGTTTACTCTATTGGTTCTAGTGATGTAGATGATATGATGGCTGAGCGTTTGGGCGCTGTTTTCATGCCCCATGGTTTGGGCCATTTCCTTGGACTTGACACTCATGATCCTGGTGGCTACTTAAAGGTATTCATAATGGTGCATCGTTTATCTTGCAATTCTCTATCTATGTGCTGCTCTTTCCGGCATGTTATTGGAATAATTTTTCTTAGTCAGAGTTGTGTATCTTTTAAATAGTTGTTCTTCTTGAACTTCAAAATGATGCCTTGATTTGCAGGACCTGAAGAGAATTGAAGCACCTGGATTGAGATCTTTGCGCACGATCCGGCAACTCCAGGATGGAATGGTTAGTACTGGCCTTTGTTTCCAAGGATAAGCATCAGTGCCTAATATTACCATCCGCAATATCCCTTATGTTGAGCTTTCTTACAAATATAAGCACAAGAGCTTAACATTCTTACGTTGTTTACAGGTAATAACAGTTGAGCCTGGATGCTACTTCATTGATGCTTTATTGGCTCCTGCTATGGAGAGTTCGAACACTTCCAAGTTTTTTAATCGTGAAGTAATTGGAAGATTTAAAGGTTTTGGTGGGGTTCGAATCGAAAGTGATGTGGTACTGTATTTCGCACTATCCAAATTAGAGAAAAAAAATCTTTTATTTTATTTTATTTTATTTTTCTTCAGACTTATATCGTTAAGCATGCTGCTTGTACGGAGAAAAGGTCATCTATGTTGCCTAGAGAAGCCCATCTGATAACCTGTATTCTGGAAAGATGCTAAATTGCAGTTGTCCACATCAATTAGACTAGTGAATCTGTATTAAGATATCTTTTCTAATAACTTTTTCTTGTTTGATTCTGTAGCATGTCACGGCCTCTGGTTGTAGGAACATGACAAAGTGCCCCCGAGAGATTACAGAGATTGAAGCAATAATGGCAGGCGCACCATGGCCGCTGAACAAGGCCACATGAAGTGGGGATCAGAAGCAAGTCTAACAACGGCTTCTCTCATTAATAATATTAGCTAAAGAAGCACTAAGGATAAGTTTTTTCAGTTACAATTTGTGACGTTTACCATTCTAAAACTATTCTAAAGGTTTGAGAACATGAACTGCTCTAGAATCAAAATAAAGCTCTTTTGGTGGAAGCTTAATCAATTTTATCCTGCACTGGGGCCTTGATTTTTTTTTTTTTCTTTTAATCATGAACCTTGATGTTTGGTTTGAGTTCAAATAAAGTGTGAAAGCTAAAGCAGCCTCACCTTTGCTCACAATGGGTATGTGATGCTGGTATTGTACTGTCTAACCCCATCCAATAAAGCTTGTTCGAGAGCTCTGCTTTCAATTGTACTCGATATTGCTGTTAAAGGCAAAGGGTACTTGAGATTCTGCCATGAAGGGACAAGCTGCCGAGCAATTAGGCTTTTCTAAAATGCTTTTAAGTAACAAGCAACTCTTCCAAACTTATTGTTCGCACGCATGAGAGGGATATACTTCATTTCACCAAGTTGCATAACCCTCAACAGTTCAATACACAGAGATAATTCTTTGGGTCGTTTGATTTATTGTTTTTTCCTTCAACTGGCAAGTTCCCTTGAAAAAAGTCGTCTGCCACAATTAGTTTTGCAAGCACAAGATGTTCGTTTTTGGCAAAGTACAAGGTGTTGACTTTATGGAGCGTATGTATGAGTCCGTCCTGATAGTTATGTCTGATTTGAAGAGCTAGTAGTCGAACTCGCTATCTCTTACAAAAAGATGAAAGCAGAAGAAGTTTCTGTTCAATATCAGAATATTCTATTTATGCATGATTACTTCTCGGCAACCAGTCAACGACGTACTAGTAGTATTTGGTATTTTTTACCGGAAGTGGTAGATTTAGGTACACTTCAGTTCTGTTCCTTACTCGTGGGAATTGCCAGTTTGCGGTGCAAAGTAACAAGTCTAAAAGTTTGCTACTGCAAGTTGGTGGGTTTGTCTGAGAGAAAATATCTCCCATATATTATTCATTCAGGCTTGGCTTTCTATATATAAACAAAAATCTTGCCACAGAACACGCGCTTCCGGGACCTAAAATCTCCCCAAAACCCTAATCTATCAGACTCCAGCCTCCACAACCCCAAAAAAAGAACCCAGACGCCGAGTTCCTCGCTCTCTCTCTCTCTCTCTCTCTCTACTAATGGGCCGACGCAAAAGCAACAACAATAACACTCAAAGCTCATCGAGCTTGAACAACACGCAACAACAGCACACCCGCTTCGCAGATGCGGAGGACGCCGCCGCCGCCGCAACCACCGCTGCGGACGTGAGCTCGCCCATGGCCGTTGCCTTCGAGGACGAGCCCATGGCCGAGCCTTCCGACGTGTCATTCCCCGGCGCCGGCCACGACGAGGCGGATGACAAAACCAGTGCCGATTACTATTTCGATTCTTACTCGCATTTTGGTAATTAGATTACCCTCCCTATAGTCTTTTCGGTCGACTCAAGATTTTGTGTTTTATCAAGTTTGTGCAAAAATTAATTTTTAGATTCTAATTTAAAAGTTATAAATTTTGATTATATGTTTTTAGTTGTTGTACTATTGTCGATTATGTTTTTAGGTGCTAAGTTTTTGCCAGCATTGCTTGCAGTGGCTTAATTCTTGCTTCGTTGTCTGTTTTGGTGTTTGCAGGTATTCACGAAGTAAGCACCAAGACTGAAACCCTAATGTTGTTACTCCACATTGTGGAGGACTTTGGTCTTGTCTATATTGAGCTTATTGTGGATAGTTGATATTTTCCTCTCAATCATTTTGTCGCAGGAAATGCTCAAAGATGTAGTGAGAACCAAGACGTATCAAAACGTCATTTATCAGAATAGGTTTCTATTTAAGGATAAAGTTGTCCTAGACGTTGGTGCTGGGACTGGAATTTTGTCCTTATTTTGTGCCAAAGCTGGGGCCGCTCATGTTTATGCTGTATGCGGTTCACTCTTTTCCTTTACATGTTGTCTCTGGATTTTTTTGACCAGTTACTTTTATGACTTGGGAGAATCCACTTTTGCGTGTACTGACTCTGCTGGGCTTGCCGAATGCTGTTGGCAACTATTTCATTTCTAGGTTGAGTGCTCCCAGATGGCTAATATGGCAAAAGAGATTGTGGAATCAAATGGGTTCTCTAATGGTAATTCTTTTGTGGAGACGTGTTCCTGCAATTTTTATGCCCTTCTGTTGTTGCTTTAGAATACTATTTCCTACTTGCTTCCTTACGATTTTGTTCCTGCAGTTATTACGGTTTTGAAGGGGAAGATCGAAGAGATTGAGCTGCCAGTTGCTAAAGTGGATATAATCATTTCAGAGTGGATGGGATATTTTCTGGTGTTTGAGAATATGTTGAACTCAGTCCTGTATGCACGGGATAAGTGGCTTGTGAGTTGTCATTTTATTTGTCTTTGTGGATTCTTGGTTTCTTCTGTCGGGCAGCGTCCTACCCATTCTTCTCCCAGTTTTGCATGATATGTTGTTTATATGCATGGAGCTCTTTTGGTTTTTTGGCTTCTGCAACTTAATTTTTGAAGTCTCAGCTCTGTTGTTTTAAATTCTCCCTTAAACAAAGAGGGACATTTACTCAATCCTGAGAGCATACACTAGATCCTACAAGTGATTTCCTATTGGATGTAGAAAGTTATGCTTATAACATTGGCTGAATGGAAACTTTATGGAGACGTAATGGTGCTTGCATTGGTCGTGAGTCAGGATCTGCTATCGTTGTTCATCTATTCGTCTTTCATTTGTTTGGAATATTTTTCGTGCTCCATAAGATGTCCTTGGTGATGTTGTATGCAATGCCGATGCTTCCACATGCTAATTGGTGTGAATCTTAGTTTTATTTTCTGCTTGTTTTAGGTCAATGATGGAATTGTGCTCCCGGACAAAGCTTCTCTATATTTGACAGCAATTGAAGATGCGGAATACAAAGAAGACAAGATTGAATGTGAGTATTAGTCTCTTGCGTGCAAGTAGATGATTAGTATATCCCTTTGCATCCATCATGTGCATGCAATTAGATTTGTTCTCACTTACATTAATTCCATGTGCAAGGCTTTTCTTTGATTAAATATACATGTTTCCTTTTGTCTTTTCACTGTTTTTGTGTGTTTTGCGTCCTATGTACTCCAGTCTGGAATAATGTATATGGCTTTGATATGGGTTGCATCAAGAAACAAGCCATGGGAGAACCTCTTGTCGACACAGTCGATCAAAATCAAATTGTTACAAACTGCCAGCTTCTCAAGGTGGGAATTGCATGTTTACTGATACTTTATTAAAGTCAGCCTTTTGTGCTGCTTTCTCTGATGTTCTTTTTGACTATTATGTTTTGATTCATACTGCTTCATTTCAGACAATGGACATCTCTAAAATGGAACCTGGGGATGCTTCCTTCACTGCCCCTTTTAAGCTTGTGGCAGAACGGGATGATTACATTCATGCCTTGGTAGCCTACTTTGACGTGTCATTCACCAAATGTCATAAGCTGATGGGCTTTTCTACAGGTCACTTCTTTTTCTATACATCATCATGACTCTTATTCTCTTCTTCTGGGAACTCTTATTTCCTTTTCAAACATATTTTTGCAATATCTATTAAGATTTGCATATTCCTATAGAGAGGTGCAGATAATTTGTTTACCTACTTTTAGGTTTCTATAATGATAATTGAATTACCAAAAAAGTTTAGTTTCCAAATGACCCATATTTCTCTACAGCAAAAGATCTGAAGAGTGTCTGTTTTTAGTGATCCAGTTTTCCTGGTTATGGAAATCTAGAAAATTTGATTTAGCAAACTACTCCTAAACGTATTCTCTATTTTCTAGAGAAATTTTCTGGTTGGTAGGATTCTTCTGGTACAAACATACCCTTCTAGAGGTCGCTGAAGATTTAGTTTTATCCAATTCAGTATTTCAAATATTTCATTCTTGCACGGTTTTTTCAAGCCCATCAAGTAAGTCGAGTCTCACAAGCATCAGTCAAATGTTGTATCATGATCAGAATAGGACTAATTAGTTGTCATTCCACGGTTGAGTCTCATGGCTGGAACTTCTCTGCTTATTCTTATTTTAGTTTGATGGCCTCTGATTCTGCTTGCTTTTAACTCCCTACGAGAATTAATGCCCTTAGATACTCTACGAAATTGCTACTATCAAAAGATAGAGCTTCTGGAAATCAAGAATCAAACCCAGCATTTGGTTTTTGCAATATAATTCATATATTAAAAGACAACTGGGTTCCTGATAGTTCTCTGGAAGGGAATCATTTCCCTATTGCTTTTTGGCCAAACATGCATCCTTCCAAGTTTGCAGATTTTGCTAGTGTCTTTGTTGTAATATGAGATAACTTGCTCGGAAACATTTCCATGCTTAAGTTTGTAAGATGCAATGCAGGGCCAAGGTCACGGGCTACGCACTGGAAGCAAACTGTCTTGTATCTAGAAGATGTCCTAACGATATGTGAAGGGGAGGCACTGACCGGTAGCATGACTGTGGCACCAAACAAAAAGAATCCACGTGATATTGATATAATGGTGAAGTATACATTGAACGGTCGGCGTTGTGCACTGTCCAAAACTCAGTGTTACAAGATGCGATAAGTCGTGTACTCCCCAGATTTCACATTCTATTGTCTTTCTTTTTAATCCCGGAAGGAAAGCTGCTTCAACCGGAAACAAGTTATGTCTAATTTACTAGAGTGATAACGTTTAATGCAGATTGGTTTTCTTCAAATGTAGCGCTCTCAATTTTCCCTTTTTTGTATTTTTCTTCTGATAAATGCAAAAGGCCGTTCAAAATTTTCGGTCGAATTTTGGAATTTTGACTACCTAGATTCTATGAGTTTGTGAGTCTGCTGCCGTTGCGAGACATTATCTGATCCCATTTGGTTTCCAAAGATGTTAAACACCGAATTTTAATTGTTTGGTGATTTCTTGTTTAGAGAGGCCCAAAGAGCTGATAAACTGTATAGTACAGACCCGAAGAGCTATCTTTAGAGAGTAAAAACTCCAAACGGAAATTGTCCAAATAGCAGGAATAGATAAATACAAAACATGAACACAACACTGCTTTTCGTTGCAGCAATGTTAAAAGCTTTAATTATAAAGCAGTAATAAGTTTTTCTTGGGATAATGACTCCGCGAGTCCTATATCTTTTCCCGAAATCTCATTTGAGTCCTAAAAAAGAAAAACGACTCATTTGAGTCCTATAACGTTTAAAAAAGACACCAAACGAGTCCCCGTCCAAATTTCCGTCAATTTTTTGCTGACTTGGCCGTTATCTGATTACGTGGAAAATAATTAGTAAAAAATAATAATTACGTGGAAAATAAGATAAAAAAATAAAATTAACAAAAAAATAAATTTCAAATTTTGAAATTAACAATTAATAAATGATTATTAGTGACAATTAATGAAAATTATTATCATAATTAGGATTCAATTATTCTAAAAAATAAAACAAACCCACACTCTTCCTCACGCCGCCCTTCATTAACTCGCCAGATTCATCTCCTTCCTCACGCCCACCCTCTTCCTCATGCCGCCACCCTCTTTTTTTTCTCTTCTTTTTTTTTTTTTTCTCAGCCCTTCATCAACTCACCATCTGCTGCCGGCACCCCGCTCACCAAATCGTCGCCACCTTGACCTTGCATCAAAGCCAACCCTGAAGTTACAACCTAGGGGGAGGAGGAGTGGGGGTGCGGGTGTAGAGACTGAGCTCGACACCAAATCCGGACCAGACCTGCCTTTCCACCGCCTCTGTCGTCTTCACCCTCTCCGCCTGCCGCCCGGAGTCGCCTCTGCCCCTCCTCCTTCTACCGCTGCTACTACTTCCTTTCTTCTTGCCTCTTTTCTCTCCATTTGAAGTTAACTGACTCCAATAATCGGGGAGGGAAAGTGAAAGCCAAGAAGAAAAGAACAATGGCAGAAACAAGTTTAGCCTCTGCTCCCGCCATCGGCCACCCAGTAGACCACCACCTCCTCTCTCTTGGTCATCTCCGACTTGCCCTCCCCTCTCTCCCCAAACGAGAACCTGATCGGCCCCATCCTCCTCCAAGTCTTCGAGCTCTCCGGATCCACCTCCTCTCCGGTAACCGCCGTCTCCTGGTCCCCAGTTATGCCGTCCATCGGAGAGCTTGGGTGAGCCTCTAATCACCTTCCTCTGTTGTCTTCTCTTTTGATTTAAGTTGAGGATTGATTGGTGGGTTGATTTGGTTGTGGGTCTGTGACCTTGGTGTGCTGTCGTGGTGGTGAGTGCGAGCTGTCGTGTGATTGTAGTTGGAGATGGCGATGTTGGTGTTGTTTGGCCGTGGGTATGGTAATTGTGTTGTTAGTTTTGGCCGTGGGTATGGTGGTTGCGCTGTCGATTAGCTCGTTGGTGGGTTGGATTTCATGTTTTGGGGTTTGCGGGGTGGTGCTTTCGGGCGAACGAGGAGTAGTGGGTGAGGTTGACCTGAAAGGGCGGGAGCAAGAAGGGGGAAGGTGTTGGGTCGCAGGTGGTGGAGTCTCGGATTTGAAGGTGGTGGAGTCTCGGATTTGCAGGTGGTGGTGGCGCTTTGATTTGCAGATGGAGGTGGCGGTTCGGTGGTGGCTTTGGTGGTCTGGCATGAACAGTAGCAAGGTTAGGTTAGGTTATTATTTTTTATTAAAAAAAAAAAGAGATTAAGAATTTGTTTGTTAAGTGTCTGATGTGGTAGCCCACGTGGCATATTAAGTGAAGTGGATCTGATGTGGACCTAGAAAAGTCAAAGATAACGAAAAATTTGATGGAAATTTGGACGGGGACTCGTTTGGTGTCTTTTTTAAACGTTATAGGACTCAAATGAGTCGTTTTTCTTTTTTAGGACTCAAATGAGATTTCGAGAAAAGATATAGGACTCGCTTAGTCATTATCCCAGTTTTTCTTTTATAAAGCTTTATTACCATGCTTCTTTACTGTTAAGATATTCATATCGAGTAATGTTACATGTGCAAATATGGTTCTATCAGTAATCAAATCCGATGTTTTTAGTGCTTTAACTTTTCCTCTCACGAAGCGAGGTAAATATCGAGAAAAACCAGCCATGAAAAGCTCCCTTGGGCCTCAGACAGGTAAAGGATGGTTAAGGCCAGTCATTGATTAACACTTCTTGTTAGTGTTCTGCCTCTTGTCACCTCTATGTTAAATTCAACCTACTTAAAATGAATTTACGCATGCTGCTCTTTAAAAACGGGATTACGACTAACAATTCACATGATTGCCTTACAAGTTTAAGTTCATTTGTTATCCTTCTGCAGAAAACATCCCACCATCATTCATTATAATGTTAGACGAGAGAGTTCATTTGTGTCAAATATATAGACTGATGTTTCCGCACAATTCCTACTTCAATATTGTCAAAATTTCAGGTAACCTAGGCTAAGACAGATTTATATTTTTTAAAAAAGGAAAAAAACCTAAGTTAAGATAGATATTAATCCAATTGACAAAAATGTGCAGAACCCAGAAACTTGCCACAGTATTCCCATTCACGGGGATTTAAAGCTCTTGTTTGCCAGTTCTCGAATTCATCTTTCCACGAACTCGCTTCCACCACTGTCGGATGTGGTTGCCGACCTTGTTTGCGTGCCTCCTCAATGTCTTGCCCGTGTTCGCCACTGTTTGTGTGATCTGCTGTTTCCAATCACCCTTGGTCTTGGCGCTTTCCTTCTCTCTTAGAACTTTTCCCTGTTAAAAAGAACTTTGTTGGTAAGGTGATAATTAACAAGAGGAACCACGGAAGAAAAGCATGAGTTGCTTTGCCATTACCAAGTTTGAGGGAAAGGTTGTCTCTTCATCCTCATCATCATCATCATCGCCATCATCTTGCTTACCAAAACCATTCATCAACTCTTCCCTTGAATACATTTGCATTCCAGGTGCTCCAGGCATACCCTAAAGAAAATTGATCAGATTGCAAACCAAGAATCAAGTACATAAATCTGTGCTTATTTTCTGTAAAAAAAATGTATAAAATCTTAATGAGAGAATCACAATACCTGCATGGATCTCATAATCCGTTCCATTTCAGCTTCTTTTGATGGTTTGGGCACAAATGCTTCGCCAGGAGTCCTTCCCTGAAAGCCAAGAAGAGGAAAAATGTAAAACAAATAATACTGAGCAACAGAGGTTGAAAAGAAATTGAAAAGAAAAGTGAATGGACATGTCATTAATCTAAGGTTATAACTTTCCATTGTGCATAATATAGGACCGTATAGCACATGAGAGGGAGAATATGAAGGTCAAAATGAACACCTATCTGCATCAAAGTTAGATATATTGTTGTGTTTTTAGTGCTGTGGAACTGAGTATTACTTGAAGCATATTTGGGGAATTCTATTTCATTGTCTCTGTTTCTTATAGGTTTCTCCTCATTACTCAAATACAAACCCTTCCTCTTACACATTACGGAGATTCAAGCTTTCAATACTTATGCTTCCATTATTTCTGATACAGCTCTATTTGAGCTTCGGATAAATTTACAACAACATTGTCCCTGTATTTCCTAACAGCTAAATGGATGCTATGAGGTTTGAATCTTTAGTATTTCTGTGGATCATCCACCAGCAACATGCAAGAAAATGTATAAGCACATCAAAAGGGAAAGCAAGGATCCCATCAAGTAAAGGTTAACCATGCAACATTCTACTCTTCTTGCTGTAAAACTTGCACAATAAAACTGGTACCAAGCTAGAGCCACAGTGCAATATTCTTTATATGTGCTTCCCAGAATAGTTACAACTAGCGGTCTTTACAAGGAAATTCCAAACGTAGAGACATGTCATGTATCATGCCTCAAACAAATATAAGCACAAAGTTTAAATATCATGCGCTGAAAGCTTTGAGTTCACATATCATGATAATGTTTCTCGAGGAACAATTTTAAGAAATCTTTGTTCAAGAAAAAAACATAGACGAACTTACCTTGGGGACAGGAGGTGTCTTCTTGGCGCATGCATCAGTGAGGTCCTTGCAGAAATAGTTGACCAATGTATCAAGTTGAGGCTTTTTCATATATATGTATTCCGCTACATCAGTGTCAGCATAACCCATAACCTGCAAAATGCTTCTATAGTCAATCAATTTTCACTTACACGTTCAACCGGTTGACGATGATCAAAGTCCAAGGTGATGATCTAGTAACTTCTACCAATGACAAAAGCCCCAAAAATTGCACGACTAGAACCGATTCTGATTTTGCCACAAAGAGTAAAAGTATAGAGCAAGTACTGAATCCTCACCTCTTGACAGGCTGACTCGATCGTCTTGCATTCGGTATTACACTGACCCTCGGCATCTTGTTCGACTAGCTGTATACAAAAATCCATCAAATTTAGCAGGTCATTAAAATTTGGAGCAATCAAATAAAGCATGCAAATGACCACATATATTAGAAATTGCTACTTCATGCAATACTGAATTACTCTCATCGTAAGTACATTGTAAGTAATGTAGAATGTAACCAAAACAAATATGGATGAAGATATACAAGTCCACAAATTTCATTCCCAGAAAAAAAAAGTTCTTCAAATTGAGTTGAGCAAGAAGAATCAAAGATAACTACACTGATCCAACAAAAACACATAAAACCCAGAAGAGGTTCATTTTTCTTACCTCCAACTTATCCCCTTTCTCCACAATATCAATTTTCATAATCCAATCAGCTTCTTCTTTCTTCAAATTGCAGACATTCTCCGCAATCTCAATGATATCAAACTCAGTGATCTAAAACCACCCAAAAAAACCAAGCCAAAGTCAATAAAAGAAAAAAAACCAAAAACCCACCAGATAAACAACTCAAACCCAGTTACTAGAAATCAAAAGTTACCTTCTTGGGAGAGATCTGAGCCTGCTTCTTTTGCACTTGATCGTGCAACTGCAATGCAATCTTCTCACAGACCTGACATTTAATGTAAGGCACATCTTCTCGCCTTGGAGCCGCAACAGGTTTCTTGATGGCACAGTGAGAGAGTGGCAGACATGTTAACACCACCACTACCGCCACTAACGCAACTGGTATCTGCTTCTTGATCATATTCAACTCTGTTAGAGCAGAACACTAGTTTGGATCCTTGAAAGAAGCGTTAAGTCTTTAGTTTGGTTTCGTGGGATTTATATATATGTACAATCACGCTTATTGCAGCGATCTATTGCAGAGTTATTATAGACTTTGTATCTGATACTAAACAAAATAATATAACTAGACGTGTTTCAATGTTTCTGATTGGTTGATAAAGGGCCCCACATGAATTCGACCAATAGAATTCAAGTTGACACGGAAACTGATACTGTTTTTGGGTTGGAAAACCCGAAAAAAGAAAAGTACCAAACTGGCAAACTCCAGTTTTTACTACTTTACCAGAACAAGTTACCAGCCGAAATGAAAGAGATCAACAAGAAAAAGAAAAGGTGAAAAATCTGTAGGGTTTAGCCAGTATATATGCTTTCTTCTTTTTATTTTTTCTAATAAGGTTGTATAATTTTTTGTCTTTTCTTTTTCCCCATCCGGTTTTCGGAATTTTGCCCCTTCTTATCCTGATTCTGGTAGATGAGTCGCCAATAAAGATTTTCTCTGTAGGACTGGAAATATTTTTTTTTGTCTTTGACCTGTGACAAGGCTGTATATATATTTTAGTCGATAAGGTTTTTTGCCAGATTCTACTCTTATCATCCAACTTGTAGTTGAATCTTCACCAAAAAGAAAAACTTCTAATGGAATCAGAACTTAGCTTCGGTAGTACGTTAAGAAAAAGGAAAAAAATATGATACCAGTGAATCTTGAGATGGTTTGAAGACATTTTTTTAAAAAAATCAAATGGCTTGAAGACCTGGGGAGGTAATTTTGACATAGGAAAAAAAACAAAACAGCTAAATATTTATATTATGTCCATCATAGCAGGAGAAGCAGGCTCAGACCCCCCGGCTGAGGTTCAGTTTTAATGTGGTAGACATTATAATATATTTGGACATAGAAAATAAAAAAAATGGTGAACGAAAAATTTCATGAAAATTGTACAATTATTTTTTTGATTGAATGTTAAATGTTGTGAAAACCGGACCAGCTGGTTAGACCAGCTTAACCGTGAACTGGTGGTCGATCTGGTTTTCAAGAAACTTAAAACGAGGTTTTTTTGGATCACGTTGGACCTGACGGTTTTCCTGATTTTGGTTGAACCGTTTGAAACAGGACTCGATTTTCCCAATTTAACAGCTTTGAGAATTTCTTTTTTTTTTCCCTCAAATTTTCTAATTACACGCATTTAATATTTATTAAATTAATTTATCACCTTGGAGGGACTAGAAGCCTCGCCGGACCTCTATGCTTTTTCAGCAAGAGTTATGGGAGGCATAGTGGCTGTTGGCGCCTTGTATCCGCCAAATCAAGGATGATCTGGATTCCATAATGATGCGCCGTCGTGGGTGCTGATTTGGTGTTGTTGTTTTCCCCCTTTAATTATGTTCTTTTCTTTTTTCTTTCATTCCTTTTTCGTTAATAATCTAATCCTGCAGTTTTTTATTTTTTTATACTTCATTGTGCCTATTTTTAGTTTGGGGGATGTTTTGATTTTATGCAGTGAGGACATAGCATCTATCTAATTTTTTATATTAGAAAAAAATTTACACTTTAAGATATCATCATACACATATAATTTATTCTTTTCATTATTAATCATTCATATATAATAAAATATTAGTTTACGATTAGACCTTTGTCTGAAACGTCCCGTTCCGTATTTACCGTTATACACAGTAAACACGTGGGACCACATACTATTACAATAACCACAGCGGTGTATATCACAACCATAAGAATTAATACATTAAAAGTACATAATACATCAACCGTACTTGTCCCGGTACGGGAACATTATTACAACAAGCATTAATCCACAGAGTTAACAAATGCACGCAGCGGAAGTCTTAATACAACACAGCAATAGACAATGATATACACATGATGCAACGCAGGATGGATCCGGGCCTGGCAGAGGGTGCGCCACAGCTTGCCTCGAACGTACCTGAGCTACGCACAATCAAACTACGCGACCAGGTCACGCAGGTGAGGGGTGAGTCCGAAGTGCTCACCGGGTAAAATCCATAAGCAATTATACATATACAACAACCGTAAATAATCCAAGTCACATCAACAGCAATTACTAAGGATCACACAAACCTTAAATAACACACTCTGTGATTCTAGACACGCTATACCAATTTTATTATCAGGGCCCCTATCACTAGTTAAATGATGGCCGTCGCCTGGTAGTCAAGCTAGCTAGCCCGTGGACCTTGCCCTGGTACCTCCACGTAAACTGGCACAGACAGGGAGCAGACCCCAAGCACACTCTCCCCCAGCGCCTAAAATAAAAACTGGTACAGACAGGGAGCAGACCCCAAGCACACTCTCCCCCAGCACCATAAAAGTAAGACTACCATCTGGCTATTCCAACATTTAATTGTGATTTACTAGATGTCTAAGTGTGACCAAATTTTATTATTCCTAGTTACTTAGTTTCTATTATCCTCCACTCTTTCATTATCCCGAGCAGGCTCACAGCCTCTCCGCTCGTCTGGATAATACAACTCAATTAACCGGTACCCTCGGTACTCTACTCCCACAATTTCACAGCCAACAACAACAGCAGTAATATTCTACTAATACCAACATTTCTAACATTATCAATAACATCAACAGTAGCATCAATTCAGCAACATCAACGGCAACAAATATCATTTAAATTCAATTCTCAACAACCATTCACAACCTCAAGAATTATTCAAGCATATAACACACAAGCAGCAACTTGGCACTACGACAGTATATAAATAATTACTTATCCTCACCTTAGCCGATTTTCTATTCCTGATAGTCCTCGAAGTGTTCCGGCTCAGGCTCCTCAGGGTACTGCTCATTATCAATTCCTATATCAAACAACAATTTATGCACATATAAGATGATATGCAAATGCTCGACTAATACTATAAGCCGTAAAATAATTACTGGACCTTCTCGGTACTTCCCCGGGTTATTCCCATTATCGTCATAATTCACCATTTAATTACATAAACCAGTAATATTCTACTATAATTATATCCGGTTATTATTCCAGTACGTATTTACTTTGATAATACCCTTTCCATTTTTTATTTCCTTGAGTATGTACTTTCCAAAATATTTGATAAAAATTATTATTATTATTATTATTATTATTTTTTCCAAGGGTATTAACTATCATAAAATAATCTTCCTAGAAATTATTCACATGTACATATTTTCCGGTAGTATATTCCATGGTACACGTCCTCCGGGGTATTTCTATAATTTAGCAATTATGTTTTAATCACTTTGTTCCTTGAAACTAATATACGAAAGTAATTATTTTCCTTTATTTTCAAAAATTATATCCATATACTATTTTTTAATATTTTCCAGATTATTCCATAATTATTATTATTATTCCTACATTTAATTTCTGTCTAGAACTATTATTTATCATTTCCCAGAATTATTGTTTTTTTTTTTAATTAGATCGGGCTGGGCCCTATTATGCAGCCCAAAGGAGCCAACCCAGGTGCAAGGCCTGGACCAAGACTAAAGCCCATGTTCAGGCCCGCCAAGTCCGGCCCAGCACCCATGTTGACCCAACCAGGCAAGCCCAACACTCCCACCCCAACAGACCAAACAACCCACGACTCGGATAGAAACGGGTCGACCCGCGACCTGCTATTCGGGTCGTCTTCAACCCATCAACACACACCCGTTTACAAACGGGTTACTCACCTAAGCGCGGCGGCGGCACAAGACGGCGCGACACTGCAGGCAGCACAGGGAACGTGAGGTGACGGCGAGGAAGGAAACGTCGTGCTGGCGAGAGAGGCGGCGACTGGTGGTGCTCGTCGTCAACAGCAAGGCGGCGGTGCGAGGAAATGGGTGCTTTGTCAGGTGGCACTGCTGCGAGGAGAAGCGACGCGACTGGATTCGGTGGCGGCTGCAGTGGAGGTCGGCGGTGTGAGGGCGACGCGAGGGAAGAGATGGTGGCGTCGATGGCCACGCGTGGAGGAGTGGAAGAAGGTGGGGCGGCGGCGTGGGTCGTTGCTGTGGTGGGGGTGGTGTTTGGTACCCAAACGGCGGCGTCTAGGGGCTTGTGTGGGTGTGTTGTGTTTTTCTTTTTTTTTTTATTTACTGGTTTTAGTTAACTGGTTATTTGTGAGAATGAAGGGATACTGGGTTTTCTTGTGTTTTTGCAGGTGAAGGTTTTGCAAGGAAAGAGAATGGTTACAGGGTAAGGGTGTAGAGGCTGGTGATGGGTTTCCTCTGCAGGCAGCAAAATAAAACACAGAGTCACGTTCTACACAGGAGGGAGACAGTCCTTCACATGCGCACAGGAGAAAGGCGGCTTCATAATGCAGTCGTGTCCCGTCCGGACCAGAAAATATCAATAATACCCCCTTGATTTTATTTCTGGTCCGATATTTCGAGGTTAAGACTGACTTTTCTGAAGATTCCTGGACCCGAAAAATTCCAACTTTGGTCCGTAAAATCCGCAGAAAAATCCCGAGCGTGGGGTAAGGGTCGGTTTCGGAATCCGATGCATAATTTACCCTGGAATAATTACCCAAGGTTATTTTAAATGGTAAATTACTGTACATAGAGTTTTTACAGTCCCGGTAAAAATATAAATTTTACCCGGGCTGTTACAACTTACCCCGTTTAAAAGAATTTCGTCCCTGAAATTCACTCCGAACCAGTGAAGAGATGCGGATACTGGGTCCGCATATGCTCTTTGACTTCCCATGTTGACTCGTTAGCAGAATGCTTACTCCACTTGACCTTAACCATAGGAATGGTACGGTTCCGCAACTACCAAACTTCTCGAGCAAGAATCTGTTCCGGCGCTTCTGTGTAGGTAAGGTCTTCTGCCACTTTAACATCCACTGGGGCCACAATATGACTAGGGTCTGATCGATACCTCCTCAGCATAGAGACGTGAAATACATCATGAATGCATGATAGCTCATCAGGCAAAGACAATCTGTAAGCTAGTGGTCCAATTCTCTCCACAATCTCATATGGCCCGATATACCTTGGACTCAGCTTTCCTCTCTTGCCAAACCTGATCACTCCTTTCCAGGGTGCAACTCTGAGAAAAACCTTCTCACCAACGTTATACTCCATCTCACGTCGGTGTTTGTAGGCATAGCTCTTCTGCCGATCCTGAGCAGCTTTCATGCACTGTCTCACCGTCTGGATCTTGTCCACTGTCTGCTGGACTAACTCCAGTCCAACGATCAATCTCATACCTTCCTCATCCCAACATACCGGACTCCTACACTTCCTTCCATAGAGTGCCTCAAAAGGTGGCATACTAATGCTGGAATGGTAGCCGTTGTTATAAGCAAACTCTGCCAAGGGTAGATACTTATCCCAACTCCCACTGAAGTTAAGTGCACAAGCTCTAAGCATGTCCTCCAGTGTCTGTATGGTCCTCTCATCAACATACTTACCCGTCAATGTGTCCATGGTATCAGTCTGGCGGATAGGAAGAAAATGAGCCGATTTTGTTAATCGGTCGACGATGCCCAAATAGCATCATGCTGCCTCCGAGTCATCGGCAAACCAATCACAAAATCCATAGTGATCATCTCCCACTTCCACTCCGGTATCATCAACGATCTCATCTTGCCTGCTGGAGCCTGATGTTCGGCTTTCACCTGCTGGCAAGTAATGCATCTAGCGACATACTCTGCTACATCCTTCTTCATGCGAGGCCACTAGAAATGGCTCTTCAAGTTCTGATACATCTTGGTGCTTCCAGGATGCATCGCATATGGTGTCATATGACCTTCTTCTAGGATCTGACTACGCAGGTTACTGACATTGGGTACACATACCCGTTTCCCAATCATCAATGCTCCATCATCGGCTATACAGAACTTGTCTTCTTTTCCACTCCTTACTCCTTCCTTTAGCTTGACCAGGTCGGGATCTCCATCTTGTAACTCCACTATCCGTCCTCTTATGTTAGACTTGACACTCATATGTGCCAGTAAGGCTCCTGTATCATCCACTGTCAAATCAACTCCCAACTTCCTTAACTCGATAAGTGAAAACATCGAGTAACTAGTGGAGGCATCATCCGGTTGTCTCCGGCTCAAAGCATCAACTACCACATTAGCCTTCCCTGGGTGATACTCAATAGTACAGTCATAATCATTAAGCAACTCAACCCAACGTCTTTATCGCAGGTTAAGCTCCTTCTGAGTCATGATGTACTTAAGGCTTTTGTGGTCGGTGAAGATTCGGCACTTCTCTCCAAACAAGTAGTGTCTCCAAATCTTCAAAGCCAAGATCACAGCTGCCATCTCAAGATCATGAGTCGGATAGTTCTTCTCATGAGTCCTTAGCTATCTAGAGGCATAGGCAATCACTCGTCCTTCTTGCATTAGCACAGCTCCTAAACCAAGTCCTGATGCATCACAAAACAACACATACTCCACTCCTGGCTTCAGTACTGTCAGCACTGGTGTCGTGGTCAGCTTTTTCTTAAGCTCCTCAAAACTCTGTTGGCACTCCGGGCTCCAAACAAAAGCTTGTTCTTTCCTCAATAGCTTAGTCATGGGACTGGCTAATAAGGAAAAACCTTCTATGAACCTCCGATAATATCCTGCAAGGCCAAGAAAACTTCTGACTTTGGACACGTTCTTAGGAGGCTCCCACTCCAACACAGCCTTAACTTTGGCAGGATCAACCTTTATTCCATCTCTGCCTACTATATGTCCGAGGAAGGAAACTTCTCCAAGCCAAAATTCACACTTGCTGAATTTGGCATACAGCTGCTTCTCCCGTAACCTTTGAAGCACTATCCTCAAATGCTCTTCATGCTCTTCCTTGCTCTTGGAGTAGATGAGGATATCGTCGATGAAGACCACAACGAACTTATCCAAAAACTCGTTCAAGACCAAGTGCATCAAGCACATGAACACTGCCAGTGCATTGGTCAAACCGAAAGGTACCACAGTGAATTCGTAGTGGCCATACCGTGTGCGAAAAGCTGTCTTCGGTATGTCCTTCTCCAAAATCTTGATCTCGTGATAGCTCGATCGGAGATCATTCTTCGAAAACACCGTTGCTCCTTGAAGCTGATCGAAAAGATCATCAATCCTCGGTAACGGGTACTTGTTCTTGATTGTCACCTTGTTGATCTGGCGATTGTCTACACACATACGCAGACTACCGTCTTTCTTTTTCACGAACAAGACTGGTGCACCCCATGGTGAGGTACTAGGACTGATGAAACCTTTCTCCAATAGTTCGTCTAACTACTTCTTCAGCTCCTGAAGCTCTGCTGGTGCCATCCTGTATGGTGCCATCGAGATAGGTGTAACTCCAGGTACAAGCTCGATGGTGTACTCAACCTCTCTATCGGGTGGCAAACCTGGTAGATCATCTGGGAAAACATCAGCAAACTCCCTCACAACCAATACATCCTCCGGGGTAGGGTCTCGTGTCTCTCCGCCTGGAATGTGGGTCAGCAAAGCATCTGGACCATGTTGCTTCATTCCGTAGCCCTGGGTAGCAGAGATCCTACATGTGGTTGTAGTTCTCCCCACTCCGGACAAAACAATCGACCGATCTTTGGCAGATGTCAACCTCACTTGCTTAGCTCGGCAATCCACCAAAGCTTGATACTTTGACAACCAATCCATGCCTAGGATTATATCAAATCCTCCCATGTTCATGACAATGAGTCGAGCAGGAAAGGTTTTGTTCTCGAACACTAACGGCACATCCTTACAAACTCTATCTAGCCTCACTATGATGCCTGCGGGTAATCTAACCCTCATCGGTTTTTCTAAGGATATATCTTCACAGTTATGTTGCATAGCATAGGTCTGAGCAATAAAGGAATGTGTAGCTCCAGGATCAATTAATGTGAATGCAACACTACCATGTACTGTAAAGATACCTGCTATAACTTGAGCAGCATCAGGGTCCTCTTCTGCGGTGATAATGAAAGCTCTAGGTACTGCTGTGCTCTGGTTGACTCCAGATTGGGTCCTTGCGGAAGGATTCCCACGACCACGACCCTGACCTTGTCCTTGTGCTCTAGATCCACCTGGCACACTAGCCACAGATGCCTGAACTGTTGGTGCCGGTGCAGAGTTACTGACTCTCCCAAGCTTCGGACATGCATAACGGTAATGTCCTAACTCGTTGTGTAACACCCCGGTTTTTCGTTTTTGATTTATAAAATTTCAGATTTCGGTAATGGAAATAAAATTAATTTATTTTCCATTGGATTTATTAACTATAAGTGGTATTATGTCGCTTTTGAGCTTTGTCGGACCTAAAACGTCTTTCGGGATGAAACACAAGGTTTATCGTAGATTTGGTTTAAACTACGTCGTTTTAGGTTTTGAAAAAAATAAAAGAAAAGAAAAGTCAACCTGGCGGGTTTACCAAGCCAGCCAGACGACTCTTTTTCTTTTTTTCTTTTCTCCTTCCCTTTTCTTTTTCTTCCTTCCCGTTTCTTTTCCACTTAGCCGCCGCTGCCCCAACGACACTGTCCCCACGATCCACTCCATCATGAAGCAACGGTCACTAGCCCACACTCTCACCCTCTCTTTTCTTCCTTATCTTCTCCTTGTCTTTGTTTCTGACCCGGGGTACCGGAAACCCATCACCCCTACACATTTCTCTCCCGCCACCAACAACATCACCTTCGTCTTGTTCCTCGTGCTCTCCGCCGCCTCCGGTCGTCTTTGCCCAGTCGCTACAGCCACGAGCCGAGGGCAGTCTTGCTCACGCCGCCGATCGATTACAGGAAGCACGGCAGGGAGCGAGCTGGAACGAATCGAGTGCGACCGCCACTCCTTTCATCGCGTCGCCGTCCCCTGTCCGTCTGGTAAGCCTCGTTGCCTCCTCCTTTCTTTGCTCATTTTCGTTTGGATTTGGTGGTTAATGGTTCTGTTGGATGTTCCGGGCGGTTGTTGGCAGTCGGCGTGTCATGGTGGCTCGTGGGTGGTGGCTTGTAGTCGTGTTGGGGCGTTAGCTGTGGGTGTATGTCGTCTGTGTTCGTGGTCTGGCCGTGTGTGAGTGTATCGGGGTTGGTTGGTGAGACCATTCGGTGGTGGGGGTGCGAGTTCGGGTTGCTGCCATTCACGGGTCTTGAGTTTGGCAGTGGGCTGTATTTTCCGGTAAGCTTCTACTCCCCCATTTTTCTGTTTTCAATTGGACGTTGATGCCTGTCAATGTGGAAAAAAGTAAGAACGAATTGGAATTCTGTGGGTATGTATTGAATTGAGTTTTTGGGGTTGGGTGACTTTTTGGATGATGACAGTGCGTGGTGGCTGTTTCCGGCGACATTGTGAAATTTCTGGCGAGTTGACCGGAATCCGGCGAGGGCTCGGAAATTTTCAGGGGAAGGCTCGGATTCTGTCCAACGGATATATTTCTCGTCCAACGACTGTTAGACAGTAATTACCTATGTTTTGTTCCGATTATGCCTTGTACATAAAATTTGAATTTATTTATTGAAATACATATTTATATTTATATATATATATATATATATATATATATATATATATATATATCAAGTGAATTGTGGTTTACCGAGAGCGGAGAGTTCGAGTGTGTGGCCGGGAAGAACTATCGACACGGATAGAACTTTAGGCCGATAACTCTTGGGCTCGGAAACGACTTTAGAGCGATGTTTAGGAGAAACCGGGCCCAAGCCCAATAGCATAATTATAAAGTTAAGAATGTTTCATGGATTTAAGATATGGACTTAAGGCCTAAACATAGATAATTAATTTACAGACATTAAGAACGGGCTCGAAGCCCAATTTTCATAATCGGTTAATATAAACGTAGAGAAGTGGGTCCTCGGCCCGAGATTCTTATTTAAGGTTTTAGTGGGCTTTAGGCCCGGGAATCGTTTATGGATATGGGTCGCCGAACCTTAGATCCCTAATCATTGGAGTTATGGATGAGAAAATATCCTTTTGGACTTAGACCCGAAAATCTTAATCGGATAGTTAGTGTGACAACCCATGTAATTGATGCACTATGTGTTTTACTTGATGAGGAATGGTGCTGGGATAGGAGCTGGTGCAATTGGCCAGCAATTGACTGAGTAGGCTAGCAATTGGCTTTGGTTGACTAGCATCTGACCCGGATGAATTAATTAACGGATGATTAGTCTTAATCATCGGTTAGTGTGTGCTTAGGGAGAACTAATTGGGGATTAGTTAAGGCTAAACCT
>JAKUCV010000629.1:39446-60763 GCA_028386065.3 Turnera subulata | reverse complement strand
TTATACAGTTAACTCGGGGATCAAGAAACATAGATTAAACACATACGAGATTGACATATTCCATGTCTCGTGTTTGATCTTGATAATGGGACGAAAGGACGATGACATGTTCCGAGGCATAGAGAATCAGTACTGATCTTGTCGTTCGGGTAGCAATGATGTGTTGCTAGACGCCGCTCTTTGCTTATAATTGTAAAATGAGAATTTTACAATTATTGCCGGATGTTACAAGTGCCTACTGGGTCACACACATAGAACCGATGATTCGAGCAGAAGGTCGAACCGTGGTTGGACCATGGTTGGACCGGGTGTGGTTGGACCGTGGTTGGACCATGGTTGAACCAGGGCCGGTTTTGGGATCAATACTTCTGTGAATTATTGTTCAGACATGCTTGTTTGGTGGGTTGTGGTCTGATTGGGATTAGTGGGGGACAATGGTGGGCATCATCATCATCATTGGTCTACCATTATGGGCATTAGTGTTTAAACTATTATGCATTATGGAGGATGGGGCTAAGGATTGTGATCTGATCACATTCTCCTCTTCACTCACGTTTTGCAGCCTAGCTCCTGCCTTTGTGCTTGAGTTTTCAGACTTCTTACTCCCTCTCTTCTTCTTCTTCTTTGTGAAAGAAAAGAAGAACACCAAAACCACCACAAACACAGCCCCAGTTATTATTGTTGCTAGCACACCAGTCCGGGGTGCTCGAGGCTTGTATCGTGGGACGACTCCAAGCTATCACGGTTCGTGTGGATACCGTAGAGGAGCCAGGCTGTTGTCTCGCTCTCACTGATTCCTTCCGGCAATTGAGTGAAAGACCTCAATCTTACAAGGTAAGTAAAATTGTTACACGGTTTATGTGGCTTTGCATGAGTTCTTTGGTTAGTTTCCGTTTTTCCGCTGCGTGTTTACTTGCATATGAATGTCATAAGGCATGTTCGGAAACTTACACTGATGACCGGTTGGGTCGAGCGGGAAGTAATACCCCTCGGGTTTGCATGCGGGATAGCATGTGATATGCGGATTTGCATATGGGTCTGTAATGACCGGTTCTACCTCCCTCCTTCTACCTCCCCCTTTCTACCTCCCTCTCTCTCTCTCTCTCTCTCTCTCTCTCTCTCTCTCTCTCTCTCTCTCTCTCTCTCTCTCTCTCTCTCTCTCTATGGATATGTTTGGGCTTCGTGCCTGGTTTTATTTGGGCTTATGCCTGGTTGTCTCATGAGACGGGACCGAGCTCAACGCACACAGTAGGGGCCCTGAATAATAAATTATAATAAGAAAACTTAACACACAACAGATGGAGAATAATGAACTGTTTGCTTGATTGGCTTGGCATGTTAGTACTGGTTGTTGTATGTTGCTTACTTGTCTTGTCGCTCTCCTTTCCTTTCGAACTTGTTCTGCACACCTTCATAATTAGATGTATATTGCTCACTAAGTAGGCGACTCACATAATCGCCAACGTTGTTTTTCAGACTTTAGTTAGCGTGCCATCTCTCTCTTCTTTCCCGGAGTACGGACGTGGATATCCAAGCAGGTAGCTGTGCTTCATTTCCCGGTCGGATCCATAGAGCCGGCATGCATATCATATACTTTTGCTATTTTATATTTTATCAAAACTTCCGCTGCATTGGGATTATTTGAGATGTCACTATTGATTTTGATTACATTATCGGCGGGTTGCCAGGATTTGATATTGATGATGTTTCGGCAGGATGCCGGGTTGTCTTGTGGCTTGTTAAGCCGGATTGTTTTGTTCTTTATGACATCTCGTTTTATTAAGAATTTTGGATAATGTTTTTGATATTGGATTTCGTGTCCCGGGTTTCAGGGGTATTTTGGTAATTTCCTTGTGTTTAAGTATTTTATTGCAAAATTGGGACACGGGTGTTTCCTTTTTAGTTATGGAATTGTCCAACAGACTCCAAGTCCGGTTCCTCAGGTATCTGCTCGTTATCAACTCCTATATCAAACAAATAATATGCACATATAGGTGATATGCAAATGTCATGCTACTACTATATACCGAAAAATAAATACTAACTCGTCTCGGTTACTTCCCCGGGTTAGCTTTCCATTATCATCATCATTCACCATTTATTTCTAGTGTAAAAAATAATACTATACTTATACCTATACCTAGATATTATTCTAGTACAATACCTACTTTGATAATACCCTTTCCAAAATTATTCTTCAAAATAATTATTATACCATATATAGCATATTTTCCCCAAAAATATTATTTTCTACCAATTATTTTTATTTTCCAAGTTATTTCAGTGTTATACTTGTTTCCCAAAATTATTTTCCTTCCCAGAATTATTTTCCTTCCATAATTATATATCTTTCAGATTATATTTTCTTTTCTTTTTTTCTTTTTTTTTTAAATCTGGGCTGGGCCAAATAGTGTCAGCCCAGGCTTAGCACAGCACCAAACCCAGGCCCTAACAGGAGCCTAGGCCTTGGCCCGTGCAGCCGGCCCACGACACAATAGCCCAGACCCACAACCTAGGCGCGGGTCAACCCACATCCACGCTACCCGGGTCGGACCTTCCTCACGCGGGTCTGCTCACCTCGGCTTGCAGACAATGGCGGCGCTCACAGCACGAGGCGGAGACGAAGGCGCGACGCGATACGAGAGGAAACGCGGCGAGGGAGGCGCTCGTCTGTTGGTGGCTGTAGGCGGTGGTGCAGTAGGAGGCGAGGGCTGAGAAGAGAGGATCTCCGGGTCGGCGGCGGCGGGTGCGATTGAGGGAAAAGGCAGGGACGGTCGCGGGCGGTTCTGCTCGCGGAGGAAAAGGAGGGAGGAAGGCGGCGCAAGGAGGAAGGTAGTGCAGGTGGTCGAAGGTGGTGATGGTGTTTTGGCGGCTTGTGGTGCCGGCGGTGGCTCGGCCATGGGGAGAGGAGGAGAGGAAAAGAAGAAAGGAGGGGAAGATGGGGTTGTTGCCTAAACGGCAACGTCTTGGCTGGGTGTTTTCTTTCTTTTTTTTTTTTAAGGTTCCTAAGGTAACATGCAGTAGGTAGTTTTGAGTTTGCAGAAGAAGGTTTGTAGGTGAGTTTTACAGAGGAAGTGTTGATGGTGATACTGAGCAGGAAGAAAATGGTGGTGATGATGCACTGGGGAAAATAAGAAAAACGGCAAAAAGAAAACATGCAGAACACTGGTTTAGCATGGGCAGGGTACTGGCAGTTCACATGCCTCACAGTGAATGGCGGTTGCAGACTCCACACTGTGCAGCATGTGAGGCGGGTTCTGTCCGGACCAGAAAATAACTATAATACCCCCTTGACTTTATTTCTGGCCCGATAACTCGAGGTTAATCCCGACTTTTTTGAAGATTCCTGGACCCGAAAAATTCCAACTTTGGTCCGAAAAATCCGCAGAAAAATCCCGAACGTGGGACGGCGCTCGGTTTCGGAATCCGATCCACGAATTAGCATAAATTAATTACCCAAGATTAATTTTTATGGTAAATAACTGTAAAATAAATTTTACGGTGACGGTAAAAATATAAAAATTACCCAGGCTGTTACACAATTAGGTGACCAGCTATTGCCTGTCAATTGGACATAAGTATCGTGTTTTAATCAGGATCGAGGGACAAAATATTTGATAAAAAAAAGAAAGGGGATAACAATATTGAAATCAACAGAACAAAGTATATCATTTAACTGTTGTTTTTTATTTATTAATTAGTTGTAATAAGACAAAATACAAACTATTATTTTGTATATTACAGTTGTATATAGATCACACAATTTGTGTTGACGTGTCGGGTTGAATAGGTAAGCGGGTTTTGAATTCTCAACCCGAATCGACCATTTAATAATCGTGTCATGTCATGTCGAACCCGTTTGTATAATCGTGTGAGTTTCATATTGACCGCTGGTTAACTAATTAAATTTAAAAATTATATAGATTAGTTTGGGACGGGTTAACTAATTAAATTTAACAATTTTATAAATTAATTTGGGGTTTCTACTTTTTAAAATTAGATTTTCTCATATATTAAATGAAATTATAAATTATAAAATCATAATTTAATTTTTCCTTTTCTCGTCCGTTATAAAATAATATTGGATAATTTTCATAATTTTGCCCTTATATATGAAAATAAGTCTTATATTAAATGAAATATATATATATATATATATATATATATATATATATGTATGTATATATATATACTTTAAATATAATGGGTCATAACTAGATATCTACTCGGATAAACCTGCAACCTGACCAATTAACTTTCATGACGGATCTGGTCAACTTATTCAACTAAATGATTGAAAAATTCTGACTCATACTTACTAATTTTATGTGTGTTGTCATGTCGAAATGCGTTTTGGTAGGCCTAAGTTTGGACTGTAACTTGTAAAGACTAGTTTGCGCGCATGTAGAAGATTCAACAACGCAAGCATTGTCCTCCACAAACAGAAACGACCAATATCATTTTTCTTTTGACATTAATCCACAACATGTTACATGTGGCGAACAAATTACCAGTACTAGTAGAACAAATGAGTCATGGAACAAAAATAGTTTGTCGGTCTCTCAAAAATAATTTATCGGTGTCTCTCAATCACTATAAGCAATAGTTTTTTCTTTGTCCTCCTCTCCCTCCTTTACTATAACGATCTAATGTTGACACAATTTTTTTGAACTCCTCCTGGTACACTCTCCGGGAAAGAAAGAAAGAAAATAAGAATTCTTGGAGAAACGACCCAAATTAAGAAAATGGATATTGAAAGCACCGGCCAAATTCTGGAAGAAACCAAGCCCAAGATTTTTGACAGGAAATGCGAGTTAAAGGCTTTTGATGATACAAAAGCAGGTGTTAAGGGCCTAGTAGATGCTGGGGTAACAAAGATTCCAAGCATCTTCAAGAATGAACAATTTTATCTCAAGGAAAATTCGGGGGCTAGCCCAGAAATGCAGCTCTCCATTCCGGTTGTTGATCTTGCTGGCATCCGGGAAAATCAAAGCTCACGCAGGGAAATCATTGGCAAGATTCGAGATGCATGCAAGAAATGGGGTTTCTTTCAGGTGATCAATCATGAAATACCGATTAATGTAATGGATGAAATGATTGAGGGTGTACGGAGGTTTCATGAACTAGACACTGAAGTGAAGCAAAAATATTATGGGAGAGATTTCACTAATAAGCAAGTGTACTATCTGTCCAACTTTGACCTGTATCAAGCCGCACAGGCAAATTGGAGGGATACATTTGGCTGTCAAGTTGCTCCCATTCCCCCAAAACCTGAAGAGATACCCGATGTGTGCAGGTATTTCATATATAGTATCCTTTTAGGCTTTTCTTACACATCCATCCTCCTTTTCATTTATTTCTATTTTTCCTTTTCTCGTCCGTTATATGGTCATATATCTACTTATGAGAGTCTATGGAATAACAGAGACGTAGTGATTGAATACACGAACCAAGTTATGAAACTGGGAGAAACTCTGTTTGGGTTGCTATCAGAGTCACTGGGTTTGGATCCGGGGCATCATGAGAAAATGGGTTGTACTAAAGGACTCTTGCTCTTAGGCCATTATTATCCGGCTTGTCCTGAGCCAGAGTTGACACTGGGAACCTCTAAGCACACCGATGGCAATTTCATCTCCATACTTTTACAGGACCAAATCGGAGGGCTTCAAGTTCTTCATGAGAATCAATGGGTTGATGTCCCTTCACTGAGCTATTCCAGCATGCTTTTTTATAGTAGTGCATAAATTAGAATAAGGAAAAAAACTTATCTGTTCTTATTCATTGCTATCACAATAAGATGGATTTTCCCTAGACTAAGAATGGACCAATTCAATGTTGATGGAAGTGCCTCCCATTTTCCCGTATTTACATTTCTTAAGAATTAATAACTTTTAAATTTATCATTGATAGAATTTTTAGCAGAAGTACTATGGAGAAGGTCAAATTTTACAATATATATATATATATATATCTGTTTTCTTGATGAATGAAAATATATATTTATTAAAAATGTTTGACCAATGCTGGTCAAAAAGTAATTAATCCCAATTGTGAGATTATAAGTAAGTTGAGTATGCACCATAAGTATATAACAAAATTGGGATGTTATCTCTACTCCAAAAAAGAGACAAGGAGTATCAAATTTCAGCACCATAAGTATAATCAGCTACAATTATCTAGGAAACAAGATTAGTCTTTGGTGGGATGGAATAATATTTTCTAGAAAATGTACCTAAAATCACCCACCATACCCGAGTACGCGACCCGAATCCAAACCGAATTAGTCGGAGCAAAGCTCTTGAGAAAAAAAAATGTACCTAAAAAGTTAATTTAAGATACATGTTAATATTGGTTATATACATTCCGAACACATTTGATTTAATAGAAAAATTATTATCTTACAATTTCTCACCTCTCACTCTGTGTCATGCAGCTCATCTCCACCGACAAGTTTGTTAGTGTTTTTCACAGAGTTTTAGCAAACCAAAAAGGCCCAAGAATTTCAGTCCCATGTTTTTTTAGGCCCCGACAAATTGATTCTGATGCAGTGTATGGACCAATTAAAGAATTGTTATGGGAAGAAGATCCTCCAGTTTATCGAGAAGTATATTTAAAGGACTTTATGAGAATCCTCTACTCAAAAGGGCTCGATGGAACATCTCCTCTGCTACAATTTAAATTGTGAAATATCGGCTGAACTTTGCAGCTTTCAGCTTTGTGATGGCCTCACTCTGGTTTTGATGTCATGCACCTTAGTGATTTGAATAAATAGAGCAGCTCTCCTGTTTGAGATTTATATGTGCATTGTGCTTCCCGGTAAAAATTGTTCATTACATTTTGTATTATATTAGTTCCTCAAACTATATAATTGTATGTCAAAATAAAGCACTGTCTTTGACCCCAGAAAAAAAGCTGTCAGTTTAGTGGATGATGATATCCTTATCAAGCTATATTCTCAGTGATGAACATTACAACATAGGAGGTATATGTATGCAATGACAAATCCACTGAATCTTCTAAAAACATATAAGATTATTTTCTTTTCTTAAAGTTCTTTTTTCTTCCTGGCTATTTTTTCTCTTATTATTTTCCTATTGATCATCACTATCTCTTTACTAATCTTTTCTAAAGATCACTAATATTTACAAGAATCTTCCCTATCTACAGTCAATTAATTTTAGTGCCACTTTCCTTCATTTGATTAGGTTTTAATTCCTTGGATAATATAAATCTTGCCTTGGAGCTTCTTTCTTTCTATATCTATTTGGTTTCTTTTTCTTTCTTTCTTTATATATGTTGTCCATATGTTAAAAGAAAAATATATTTGAATAATAATAAACTAATTATTTATTATTTCCAAAATCAAGATGAGAATTTATTACATAACAAAACTTCTTAGTGATTGATAGATATAAGTATAGAATTTAACGATTGATGAAACAATTTTTTTATCTAAATAATAGCTTCTTACTTAATAGTTTTTTACATAATTAACATACCATAACACATATAACATAATTATAATACTTAATTGATTTTAACATTTGACACTAAAATTTTCATTTTAATGCTCTCCAAGGTGAACAGTGACTGAGTTTTCCCAAACCAAAAATAACCCAACAGATCTAGATCTACAAGCATACAGTTTTCTTCCCCAAACTCATAGATCTACTTTCAGTTGCTTCATATGAGCTTCTACGTTTCTTACCCTCTGTAATCCTTTCTTTTGGCTTGTTACCCCAAAAAAACTTATTAAGTTTGTTTCCCAAGTCTATATGTAGTTCAGTTTCAGCATTCTTTTTTTGACCCGGTCTTCTGGAATTATTGTTTAGCTTTTGCCAAGTGATTGTACCAGTTTATGAATGGCAATTTAACTTTGATTCTAAAAAAGACTTAGGGATAATTCAACTTTTGTTTCCCAAAATAAGATGAAATACATGTTTCCTACTTGTACTTTGCTAAAAAGACTGTTCAATTGACGACGGTAACAGGTGGGATAGGAGATCTTGAGAAGTGGTTCCATGTCTTAAAAATTGACGAACTTGGGAGTTCCGGCAAATTAAATAAACAAACAGAAAAGTGTCTGTTTGCCAGTCAGTCGAATCTATTCTAGCACTTTCATTAAATAATAATATGTTTAAAACAATGATTGATGCTGAAAATTTCTTGCTTAACTTTCTCCCATATAGACAAATAAAAAATTGAAAAAAATAATTAGTGGGTTGTTTCCAGATTGCTGATTTGACCAGTACTAATGGGTAGTGATTCTCTTGCTTTCTTCTGCTGCCTGTATACTCTTCATCATTTCTCCAGAACATAAGTCTGCTAAATTAAAGCGCTTTAGAGCCTCACACAATTTGCAGTTGGATGGCTTCAAATTATGACAGGAAAGCTGCACTAAAAGCTTTTGATGACTCTAAAGCAGGCGTTAAGGGCCTTGTGGATGCTGGAATTGCAAAGGTCCCCAGGATTTTTATCCACGATCAGTCCAAGGTCAACGACAAGTCGGGTTCTGGTGGCCATGGATCCAGCTTGAGCTTACCAATCATAAGCCTGGAAGGGATGGATAGAGGTTCGAGTCTGCGTGAAGAGATAATAGCAAAAGTAAGAGATGCTTGTGAGAATTGGGGTTTCTTTCAGGTGATCAATCATGGGATCCCAGAGAGTGTTTTGGATGATATGATAGAAGGGGTTCGTGGATTTCATGAGCAGGACACCGAGGTCAAGAAGCAGTACTATTCCCGTGACTATTTGAGAAAGGTAACTTACAATTCCAACTTCGATCTCTATCAATCAGCGGCAGCTAATTGGAGGGATACATTGACCTGTACCATGGCTCCTGATCCACCAACTCCTGAGGAACTCCCTACAGTGTGCAGGTGTGTGTGACTTTATGTCCCCCTATATTGACAAGACTAATGTCCACGATTAACAATTTTGCACTATTTCCTTCTCTATGTATTTTGAATACCTTTGCAGGGATATACTGATTGATTATTCAGCCCATCTGATGAAATTAGGGCGGGAGTTATTTGAATTGTTGTCAGAAGCTCTTGGACTTAATCCAAGCTATCTCAATGATATAGATTGCTCAGAAGGACTTCATTTTGTTGGTCATTACTACCCAGCATGCCCCCAACCAGAATTGACTGCTGGTCTAAGTAAGCACACTGATAGTGGCTTCCTCACAGTGCTTCTGCAAGACCAGTTGGGTGGTCTTCAAGTCCTCCACCAAGACCAATGGGTTGATGTTACTCCAATTCCTGGAGCTCTAATTGTTAACTTGGGTGATATGACTCAGGCAAGCTAAAGAATTCATACAGCTTGTAGTTCTATTTTTTTGTCTGACCAATACTATATTGTCAAATGCATTTAGGCTGTAATTTTTTAAGCTCCAATGTAATTCACTCTTAGTTGCGAATATTCATGATGCTTCCCATATTGTTTCATTTTGGTTTTATAGCTAGCATCTAAGAAGTCGGTCAACCTCTGTGTGAGGCACCGATGATAGCTCTGATATGGGAACTTAAGTTGCATACTCATTCATGAAATTGAAATCAATCCATATGCGGAATTCAAGTAATATGCTCAATCACACTTGAAGATTACTTGAGTGTTTGTATTGTACTGTTGTTGAAACTGAAAACTTGGATAGGTTATTCCCAATTGGAAATTTGAGCTAGTTTCAGAATGGCTTATGTCATTCTGCAAAAGACAATGTTCCTGCATGCGGATGAAAAGTTATCAAAACAATGAGACCTATATATTCTCATTGTCTGACTTTCATTTTATTTTTTTGCTTTTCTATTTCAGCCAGAACCACTTCAGCTACAAGTTGTGACTTCCTACTTTGCTCCTCTACTGTTTCCTGAGTGACTTTAATTTGGTGTTCATCCTAATCCTCAATCGATTATTTGAGCTCGCATCCTATCTCCTAGCTTGCTTCCCTAGTATGCCTTGTCTATATTACATAGGGAATGATTGGATTGGACTTAGTATCTTGTCTCTAGAGTTACATGTTTTTCATTATTAGCATTTCCTCCTTCAATATGTGTAATTGATTGAAGCTGAGATTAAACAATTGAATAAGTTGATTGCTTTTCATAACTTTTTGCAGCTAATCACCAACGACAAATTCAAAAGCGTCTATCACAGGGTGCTGGCCAAAAATGTAGGACCAAGAATCTCAATTGGCTCCATCTTTAGGACTCATTCCTGGGGAAGGAGTTCATCCAAACTCTACGGACCAATTAGGGAGTTGCTCTCTGAAGAAAACCCTCCTATATATCGACAAACAACTTTGAAAGATTACATTTCAAACGTCCACAAGAAAGGGCTTGATGGAACTTGTCGCTTGGATTTTGTCAGGCTGTGAGATACTGTGTTTCTGATATGTAATTGCTGTAATTTAAGTGGAATGCTTTTTTTTTTTTTGGTATTAAAGGAAAAGAGAAAAGTACTACATCATGAATTGTCTGAGAACTTGTGCCCCGGAGGGATCTAACAAAAGCTGACTATGACAGAAATGAGGAGGTGAATGCAACGTCTCTAATGCAAAACTTGAGGAGAGGCTCGACTTCGCTAGTGAGTCAGCCACCACATTGGCCTCACGGAAGCAATGGTGGATAGAAACCATCCATGGTCGTCGAAGCAGTGCCCGTACGCACTCCATCAAAGGAAGCCGATCCAGGCGAGATGGAGCAGTGGAATTAAGGAGCGTAGAGAGTTCCAAACTGTCCACTTCCACCACGATTTGGTACCAGTGCGAGCTCCATGCAATACAGAGGGCGTCATAGACTGCCCAGAGCTCGGCAAGGAAAGGGGAACAGGGCTGCAGGCGGTGTAGGAAGCCCATTTGCCACTTCCCATCCGAGCTCCTAAAAACACCACCGGCACCCGCTCGGCCAGAGCGGCAACAGACATCACCATCCGTGTTGATCTTCATCCATCCAAGGTCAGGGGGTTTCCACCCGATGAATGCCTCCCGGGAAGGGGTCGATAACAAAGCAGCTTCAGAGCTGCCTTGCTCCCGCCATAACTGAAAGGTATAGGCTATGATACGATTAGCTAGCTGCCGCGGGTCCTCCTGTACATCACGGGGTTGGAAAATCTGCTCATTCCGTGACTTCCAGATCATCCAAGCCCCCACTCCACAAAGTAAGCTCCACGGGCTACGGGTTGTGCATTCCATATGCTGCTTCAGTGCCGTGGACAGCCAAGACGCTGTAGAAATATCTGCAAAGAAGGAAGGCCAAGCGTTAGGACGGAGAAGGCATTTCCAAACGGATTGGACAAAGGAACAATCATGCATAGCGTGCAATCCCGTTTCCGGGAGCTGTTGACACCGCGGACATGTGGCATCAGTAGCCATATGGCAATAGACTCGAGTGGCATTAGTCAGTAAGGCATCATGGGCAAGTTGCCACATGAAGGTCCTAATGCGAGGCAGGCCCTTCCATTTCCATAAGGTCTTCCATGGCTCGCCTTGTGAGGAATCAGAAGAGCCACGCACAAACTGGTAAGCCGACTTCACTGTACACTCCCCTGAACAAGTATGTTCCCAGAAAACCATATCCTCAATAAAATTAGTATCGGTACCAATGTAATGAAGCACATCTTTAATACATTTTAGTCACTTCCTAAAATAAAAGCTGTTGTACCATTGACAACGTAAGAAATGACAGAGTTTGCAAATTACACTAAAATATGGTTTCATCTTTTCTTTTTCTTTTTATTTTTCTTTTTTTTTCAATAGGAAAAAAAAGGCGTGTCATTGTCATTTGTCACCTCTTCTATCTAGAATCCCAGTTACATGTTAGTATTAAAATTTAAAACCCCTCATCATAGGACAACGGGTACCCCAAATTCTAAAATAGAGAATGTATATATTTTTATAAGTTATCCTAGTTGCCACCTCCATTCAACTTGCTCCTGCAATTTGCATCACCCGACCGCCAACGACTTGATTTTCATCTTAAGCTTAAGATGATCTGGATAACATAATAAATTAAAATATTACAATGATCAAAAGTAGACACTTGTATTATTGTATATTTGAAATGCTTCTAGTTGTTATAAATAAATTATGGTGAATGTCATTGTTACCATCTTATAAAACTCATTTTTACCATACTTGAATTTACTCCCGGTAAATACTTTACCCATATACCAAACTTCTATTTGGAATTATCTCTTTGGCTAATTACCCTCCATGATTCCATTTGTCCTAATCATAATATCATCTTCCTTTACCTACTCCCTTGTGGTGGATGCAATTATTTTTGATAAGTCTGGCATAATATGAAAAATTAGAAACGCATCTAATAGATGCCCTTACAGCCTATATTTCTATGGATCCATATATCATGACGTATATAAGAGAATCCCTGAAGGATTCAAGTTGCTTGAAGCAACTAATTCCCGGGAATATACAAAATTAAGTTAAATTGATGGTTTAAACCAATTTGAGTGTGCATAGTATAAAGTACATACATGAATTTATTTTTGCTTATGTTGATAATTCATATGTGTTTTTGTAATTTAAATATTATTGGAACTCTTGGAGGAGCTTCCAAATGCCGTGCTATGATGAAAAATCTCATAAAGAATTAGATTGGTCCTGAAGTACCCTATCTAAGTGCAATTTATCTTGCTAGTAACATAAAGCCTGAAGCTTTTTCTATAAATTTATTTGCAAAATATAATTTTGCTCTAACGTATTTATATTGGAATATAATATATAAATACATATTCTATTATCTTGGTATATGGAATTATTTTAACCGTGTGAGGCCAAGGTGCATCTAGTTGGTTTTGCAGATGTAGGTCTTTTATTTGATCCACATAAAGCATAGGCAGATACATCAACTATCATTGTGACCAGAAAACAAAGTATCGTTGTTGCCTCTTCAAATAATGGAGAAATTGTGTTCATACATGAAGATAGCCGAGAATGTGCTTGGCTGAGATCGATGATGCAGCATAGTCAAGATTCATGTGGATTAGTTAGCGAGGAAGATGTTCCAACGACGATTTATGAAGATAATACTAGCTGCATTGCCCAATTGAAGGGAGGATACATCAAGAATCATTCAAGTGACATCTGGCAGATTTATTTACAAAATCAGTTCCTACTACAACTTTTGAAAAATTGATGAAGAGGATTGGTTTATGGAGGATTCGAGATATCAAGGGATGCCAAAATCAGGGGGAGTAGAATACGCACTGCACTCTTTTTTCCTTCACCAAGTTTTTGTCCCACTGGGTTTTTCTTGGTAAGGTTTTTAACGAGGCAGTACTTCCTAAGCGTATTCTATCTAAGGTGCAATGACATTCAAGGGGGAGTGTTATAAATAAATTATGGTGAATGTCATTGTTACCA
The DNA here is from genome assembly GCA_028386065.3 of Turnera subulata. Taxonomy (NCBI): domain Eukaryota; kingdom Viridiplantae; phylum Streptophyta; class Magnoliopsida; order Malpighiales; family Passifloraceae; genus Turnera; species Turnera subulata. The sequence continues at coordinate 47,382 of JAKUCV010000629.1, read as the reverse complement.
TCTAGTAAACTCATTTTTACCATACCCGAATTTACCCCCGGTAAATACTTTACCCATACGCAAATTTCTACTTGGAATTATCTCTTTGGCTAATTACCCTCCATAATTCCATTTGTCCTAATCATAATATCATCTTCCTTTACCTAACATCCCTTTGATTTTATCCTTTTAAATTAATCATATTTATTTGTTTTTATCCTCCCATTTCCAACTATAAATACCCCTTCATTCCTTCACTTTCATACACTTACAACCACCATAAACTTCACTCTCTTCTCATTCCATACACTTCTCTTCCAATCTCCCTCCATCTAAATTTATTATTTTCTTCTACATATTATTATCAAAAGTGTATTATTATTACCAAAGTTGTATTATTACCTTGATCAAGTTTGTATTATTCCATCAAGTAGTGAAAATCTCTCCTAATTTTATAACACTAGTAATGATTTGGATCTGAACGTGTGCGGGCCGACCCAATAATTGTTTAAAATCACCAGCCTATTTTACAAGTTTCATCAGATCAGGGATCATGACCTAGTATAGTTGGTGTTGACATTTAACAGTTTTCTTGTGCTGCCTGAATGCTCATCGATATTTCTTGAAAAGATAAATATGCTTGCTCTTCAGGAGCAGAGCACAATTTGCAGCTGGAAAACTTGCAAAGAAAACCATGGCTTCAATAAAAGTTGAAGTAGGCTTGGATACAAATTATGACCGAAAATCCAAACTAAAAGCTTTTGATAACTCGAAATCCCGCTCTAAGGGTCTTGTAGATGGTGGTATTTTTTTAGGTACCCCGGTGACTTACTGCTGGAATTGCAGATCTTCAGAAATCGTTCAATGTGTCGAATTGTGTGATAAATAGATAAAAGTTTGAAGAAAACTAATGTGTGCTTGAGTCGATGCCAGCCAAGCGAATCTATTATAGCAATTTTTTTCAATAACACAATCAAATAAAGTATCGATACTACCGCATCTCTTGCAGAACTGTTCCTGCTATTGACAAATAAAGAATTATTAGAAAAAAACGTCAGTTTATGGGCATTTCCCACCTCTTTCTACTACACACAAAGAAAGAAACATACAGTTTTTTGCTCGTCTTATTTTATACTTAGTGGATTGCTGCTTTAACCCGTAATAGTTGGTACTGATACTCCTGTTTTGTTCTCTGACTTCATTATTTCTTCCAAAGTTAGGTCTGCTTGAACCGCATCAAGAACCAAATACACTCCTCACAAATTAGAGAGAAGAATATATATATGGCAAACGTTTCAACTAAAGTTGAAGTAGGTTTGAATACAGATTATGACAGGAAAGCTGAACTAAGAGCTTTTGATGACTCAAAAGCCGGTGTTAAGGGTCTTGTAGATGCCGGCATTGCAAAGGTCCCCAGGATTTTTATCAACGATCAATCCAAGCTCAACGACAACTCGGGTTCTGGTGGCTACGAATCCAGCTTGAGCTTACCAATCATCAGCCTCCAAGGCATGGAAGAAGATTCAAGTCTGCGCCAAGAGATAGTAGAAAAAGTAAGAGATGCTTGCGAGAAATGGGGTTTCTTTCAGGTGATCAATCATGGGATTCCAGAAAGTGTTTTGGATGATACCATAGAAGGGGTTCGAGGATTTCATGAGCAGGACCCCGAGGTCAAGAAACAATACTATTCCCGTGACAATTTGAGAAAGGTGACTTACTATACCAACTTCGATTTTTATCGAGCACCCACAGCTAATTGGAGGGATACGCTGGCCAGTACCATGGCTCCTGATCCACCAACTCCTGAAGAACTTCCAACAGTATGCAGGTTTGACTTTCTTTTAACTAGTGTCCATGATTAACAACTTTTTTTATAATTATTTCAATCCTATGTTTATGAAAACTTGCAGGGATATAATAGTTAGCTACTCAGCTGAAATGAAAAAATTCGGGCAAAAGTTATTTGAATTGTTATCAGAAGCTCTTGGACTTGATCCAAACCATCTCAATGATATGGGATGCTCAGAGGGACTTTTTTTTCTTGGTCATTACTACCCAGCATGCCCCGAACCTGAGTTGACTACTGGGATTACCAAGCATACCGATGCCGGCTTCCTCACAGTTCTTCTGCAAGACCAATTGGGTGGCCTCCAAGTCCTCCATGAAGATCAATGGGTTGATGTTACTCCAATCCCTGGAGCTCTAATTGTTAACTTGGGTGATATGACACAGGCAAGCTAAACAAACCCTTTTCACATTCAGTAGCCTTTCCCTTTCTGTTTCTAGCAATGCAACTCTGCACAAGGGATGCTATCCATTTTGTATTAATCAGACATTTTTTTGGTCCCAGCTAAGGGTGGTGTAGAGACTTTAAGAACATTCAGATTCATTCATGAATCATTATCATTGCACACCTGACTAGTTTTCATGACTTTATGCAGCTAATCACCAACGACAGATTCAAGAGCGTCTATCACAGGGTACTTGTAAAAAATGTTGGACCAAGAATTTCAGTTGTCTGCTTCTTCAGGACACATTTCCAGGAAGGGATCGGTTCATCCAGACTCTACGGACCAATTAAGGAGTTGCTGTCTAAAGAAAACCCTCCAAAATACCGAGAAATAACTTTGAACGATTATGTTGCAAACCTCTACAACAAAGGCCTTGATGGGAGCACTCAATTGGATTATGCAAGGCTCTGAGTTATTGAGTTTATGTTAAGCATTTGTTATACGATTGCTTCTGATTTAATTTAATTTGAATGGTTTTTGGTTTGTTTGTTTGGATTATTGGTTGGTTTTTGCTATATTCGGTATCCGAATCTTCTCACCCTCGTCAATCATCTGCCCTTACCTTCTTCTTCTTCTTTTTTTAATCAATTATATACCATAGCTATTCATGGTCAGGCCAAGTAATAGTAGTAATACAAGTGTCACTCAGAAATGGCGTCGCTTTGTTAATTTTTTTTACATGTCAGATACACGCGCCACCGTGGGTATCACTTTTGTTTCTCCAAATTTTTTTAACCATAAATTCCCAAATTATAATCCTTAAACCCCAAAGCTTTTTTAAAAAACCCAACGCACCACCCAAATTAAATTTTGAAAAAGAAGATGGTGGAATTTTTTTTTTTTCCTAATTACGAGAGGGAAGTGCTACAATGCCATACGTTAGGTGTACAGATACTTTAGAATATTTTACAGTCAATTGTATAATTAATATAAAATTTCTTTTCCTTTTATATAATATGTAATTCATGTATGAAGCTATTGCCATAGAGGCTAATGAAACCATTACAAAATTCCCCAAATCCTGATACTCCGTTCAACGATACCCGTGACAATCTTAGAAGGTTGATACGCTGGCCTTAATTTCCACCAACCCCTGAAGAACTCCCTACAGAGGTTTGATTTTTTTTATCAATGTCCATAATCAATTAAGAATTTTTTTTCAGTATATCATCCCTATGTTTTTTTCTTTATATATATATATATAAAAAAAAATTCCTTATGCTTTTTGAACACTTGCAGGGATATAATGATTCAGCTGAAATGTTTGCCAAAAAAGAACAACTACTCAGCTGAAATGACAAATTCGGGCGAAAGTCATTTGAATTGTTATCAGAAGCTCTTGGACTTGATCCAAACCATCTCAATGGCATATGCCTCGAACCTGAGTAACTACTGGGATTAGCAAGCATACTGATAGTTCCTTCCACACAGTTCTTCTGCAAGACCAATTGGGTGGCCTTCAAGTCCTCCACCAAGATCAATGGGTTGATGTTACTCCAATTCCTGGAGCTCTAATCGTTAACCTGGGTCATATAACACAGGCAATAGTGAGTTATGAGCTAGAGCATGAGATACAGCATCAGGTGATCTTGGCAAGAAATGCATCCCCCCAGGCAAAGAATGCGCCATAGACCCTAATTTATGTCATTTAATTTTAACCCATGCAAAGCAGGCCATAGCTTTGAACGACGAGAGCACGAAGAAACCGACTTTTGTTTAAATAGTTTGTCCGGTACATGCATTAGGAGTAACTACTCTGCGTTTAATTATGTAATTGTATAATCCCTCCTTTTAGTCCTTTACAAAAAAAAAAAAAGGCTGAAGACATGTGAATCATTAACCCTTAAGAAAAATAATAGGCTTTTGAAGAACTTGGGAGTTCGGGCAAAGTACATAAACAAATAGAAACTGCGGTGTTCTTACGAGAAGACAATCAGGCGAATCTCTTGTGGCATGCAATTGTTTTAAGAACAAACTCAAATGTAGGATGGATGCTGCCACATTTTCTTGCAGAAGACTACCTGTTATACACAAATAAAGAATACAAAACTTCTGTTCTTTGCTTGGCTTATTGTATACTTTGGTGGATTGCTCATTTAACAAGTAAGAGTGGGTAGTGATTCCCTTGCATGTTTTTGTTGCCTGTATACTCTTTCACTATTTCTTGAAAAGCTAGTCAACTCTTCTTAAAGGGCCAAAGACAATCTCCAACCGGAAAACTTACAAAGAAGATCACCATGTCTAACGTTTCAACTGAAGTTGAAGCAGGCTTGGTTACAAACTATGAAAGACAAGCTGAACTAAGAGCTTTTGATGACACGAAAGCCGGTGTAAAGGGCCTTGTAGATGCTGGGATTACTAAGATACCCCGGATTTTTATCCATCACCAGTCCAAGATCAATGGCAAGTCGGGTTCCGGTGGCAATAGATACAGCTTACCACTCATAAGCCTCCAAGGCATGGACGAAGATTCAAGTCTGCGCCAAGAGATAATAGCAAAAGTAAGAGATGCTTGCGAGAAATGGGGCTTCTTCCAGGTGATCCATCATGGAATTCCAGAGACTGTTTTGGATGATATGATACAAGGTTTTGGAGGATTTAATGAGCAGGACACTGAGGTCAAGAAAGAATACTATTCGCGTGACCCACTGAGAAAGGTGACTTTTGTTTCCAACTACGATCTCTATCGAAAACCGTCAGCTGATTGGATGGATTCATTGTACTGTACCATGGCTCCTGATCCGCCCAAGCCTGAAGAGCTCCCTGCTATATGCAGGTTTGAACATCTCTATCTATTCACCCTATACATATATATTGACATGATTAATGTGTATGATTTACATCTTTTTCATCATTCAATATCCCCATGTATTTATACAAATTGCAGGGATATCACGATTCATTACACAGGTGAAGTAATGAAAGTGGGGCAAAAGTTATTTGAATTGTTGTCAGAAGCTCTTGGCCTCGATCCAAGCCACCTCAACGATATGGATTGCTCAGAAGCACTTGAGTTTGCTGGTAATTACTACCCAGCATGCCCCGAACCAGAGTTGGCTATTGGTGCTGTCCCCCACACTGATCGTTCCTTCCTCTCGGTGCTTCTTCAAGACCAAGTGGGTGGCCTTCAAGTCCTCCACAAAGATCAATGGGTTGATGTCACTCCAGTTCCTGGAGCTCTAACTGTAAACGTGGGTGATATGGTAGAGGCAAGCTACACAAACTCAATCTTAACAGTTCTTTAGTTTTCCCAGTTTTCCATATCAGGTGCAAATATTCTTCTTATTCTAATGCATCAATTGACTCCAAGCTGGTGGGCATATTCATGATGCATCCCGTACCATCAAAGAGGGTGCCTACTTCTATGTGAGGGACTCCTGATGATAGTTCTGATATATGGAAACTTAAACTTGCATAACTCATTCATAAAATCAATCCGTACCCAGAATTCAAAGTGATATGCCAAATCATGCATCCCAACTCCTTGCTTTGCTTTTGTTTTGTTGCTCTGTCTATTACACAGTTAGTATAGGACTGGAATATTAGTATGTTGTACCTGCAGTTTTTTACATATTTACAAAATTTCAAGTGGGAAAAATCTCTATTATTCAGGCTAAACCAAGTGGCATACTCATCTGGTACAATCTAATCAATCTGGGTGTTCCCCCTTCTGTTATTATGGGAATAGAGATTTCCTTGTCTTTTTATTATTATAAAAATTTTTAATTAATTGAATATGATGTACCAAATAAACATGTCATTAGTGATCCTTCAACAACCTGCATTATTGACCTTGACTAAGAGAAACAGAAAATGAATGACAGTGAAACTGATACTGAACACGTTTTTCATGTATTTGGGCAGCTAATCTCAAACGGCAAATTCAAAAGCATTCATCACAGGGTACTGGCCCAAAATGCTGGACCAAGAATCTCGGTTGTCTGCTTTTTTAGGCCTCATTATTTACAGGGAAGGACTTCATCCAGACTCTACGGACCAATTAAGGAGTTGCTGTCTGAAGAAAACCCTCCTAAATATCGGGAAACAACTTTCAAAGATTATTTTGTCAATGGCACCAAAAAAGGGATGGCTTGGACCTCTCGATTGGATCATTTGAGGCTTTGAGATACTGAGTTTATGCTATGGATATTGTTACGGCTGGATGCTTTCAGTTTCATTTAAGGGATGCTTTCCGGTTTGTTCTTTCATTTAATCAGAAACCCAGTTACATTTCTCTTCTTCTTGATTTCCCTCTCATTCATCCGTTTCTCTTCTACAATTTCTTTATTCTCTCAAAATACTGTCCTGATGCACAACAATGAACCAAGAAGGAGGAAGAATTCCTGCTTCCAATTGGCTTGTCCTCTTGAGGAATGCTGTGCCCATAAGTTGTGTTGCATCCAATCAAACTCATAGGATGGTACAGTGGCTGGTGATTAAGAATTTTAGATTTTCTATTTATTTTACATAATTTTGATTGCTTCCAATATATACCAATTCAAAAAGCTATTTAGTACAATTTGAGCATCAAAAGAATTTCTCTCCGATAGCACACAATTTGATCCTTTTTTAAAGAAAAAATAAATTTTATCTTTAGTATACAATTTCAGCCTGTATTGCAGATACTAGGATTTGGTATAAACAGACCAAAAATTTTCAAGCATCATTTGGAAGTACCAGCTAGCTACCCACTTTGCTGCCGAATCATGAGATCTATATGATGCATATTTTTATGATATTTTTTTAATGGCAATATTTTTATGATACTTTGTACTATTGATTTTATTTCCTCATCTATTCATAAACCAAAAAGTTTAAGAACGACATCCATCAGAGCCTCTCTCTCTCTCTTTCATGAGTCTTTCCCATTTCCTCTCCAAAAGAGTCTTCTCTAGGATAAGTACAGGCTGTCGCTGGCTTCTCCAGTCGGTTGGTAAGCCCATTTTTTCTTCTTTAGTTATTTCTTGTTTTTGTTTTACATATATTTAGTAGATCTCAATAGATCTAGTGTTTTAGTAGATGGATTTCAAATCTATCTTTTTTGTTGATGGAGACTTTCAACATCTCTTTCTTAGCTTGGCCTCACGGCATCCATGGATCTAAAATTTTCAACCTTGAGGCTTATAGATCTACGGATACAAAAGCAAGAGATGGTGAGTTATTCTTCCGTTTTTCCAGTGGCCTTGAATTGGGTCTGTTGCAGGTGGCGGATTGTTGTTGTTATGTGAAGTATGGAGCATTTTGTAAAGTGTTTACTCACAAGGGAGGATATTGGCTTTCTTCCGTTTCTCCGGTGATGGTTATTGCTGTAAGTTTCCCTAGAGCTATTATGACACTCATAACAAGCACAATATGCAGCGGAAACAAGGAAACTTAACCAAGAACCAAGTGAAGCATGCATAAACCGTATGACAAAATTTTCGTACCTGTAGTATTAGGATCTTTCACCTAAATGCTGAACGGAATCAGCAAGAGCAAGACAACGGCCTGGCTCCTCTACGGTATCCACACGAACCGTGATTGGCTTGAAATCGTCCTACGAATCAAACCTCGAGCACTCCCGGACTGATGTGCTAGCAAGAGTAAACCGGAAGCAACAACCTTGTGGTGTTTGTGTGTATGGTTATCTTCTTTCTTTCACAAAGAATGAAGAAGAGGTGTGTGTG
>JAKUCV010000629.1:7323-38999 GCA_028386065.3 Turnera subulata | reverse complement strand
AAATTCTCAACATACGCTAGTCTTAATTTATTATTACAACCCATCCGTAATAATAACCGACTAGGGACATTTAAGAATATATCAAATATGAACTAGGGTTATAAATATGTGCAAGCAATTATCTCATAATCATATTTATTGGAATAACCTCAAAGTATATACATGACTACAATTATCCATAGATTGGCTTTTGGGCATATAACTAACAATTGCTTGGCTTGCTCGTGTTTCAGAGATAAAGCCGATGGCTACCGACTACCGTAATCGAACTTGATTGCCATTTGGGGCTAGTCCTGCTTTATGCGGACAGAACGTCCTCCCGTTCATGGGTAGCTGCATGCGGACAGAACGCCCTCCCGTTCATGGGTAGCTGCAAGTTCTCTAGTTTGAGTTTTAACCTTTGCCTATGTCTAGATCTAAGAGCAATCACTTTGTATTCATGGTCCATACTTTTTTTGCGGATTTATTCCTCCATGTTTGTGGCGTTGAAGGCGGAAGCATGGGCGGTGTCTATCGGTCAGCAGGGTGCCTGGGATAGAGGAATTCAGCATTTGGTACTGGAGTTGGATTCTCAGATGCTAGTTCAGGCATTGGTTGGGGAGGAGGAGTCCTGTCTTGACCCATTTGATAGCACGTATCCGTTCCATGCTAAAGCGTGATTGGCGGGTACGGGTACAACATACGTTCAGGGGGGTAATAAGGTTGCTGATCTGCTGGCTAATAAGGCTTTAGACAATGACTTTGGTGTTTTTTTGTTACTTTGATTTTGTTCAAGTAATCTGGGCTTAGCCCCGTTTCATACCAAAAAAAAAAACTATAAGAAAAATAATATGTGGGGTTGGTTCAAGTGGTAAACGATTTAGTTTTGCTTAGGTCTCGGGTTTAAGTCCTGAAAATTCCTAATGGGATACGGGAAATCAAAATAAATAAATAAATAATATATTTTTTTCTTAAATTAAAAATTATGATTAGAACTTGAAATAGGAGGGTTAAAAATAAAATAAATTTTATTATCGTGATGCCTAAAATTTTTGTTTCCAAAAGGTGGAATCAGATGGAGGATTCAACTTTATTTTTTCAAAATTAAAATAAATGATATGGTTTCAAAATGCTCATAATATTTTTCGGTTCATGTCGGTCACAATAATTGATCCACATGTGACCCAAAGGTGGGATTGGAACGGTTCCATTCCATGTCAAATTATGTGTGATCAAATAGATAAATGTCTTTTTAAAAAAAAAAACACTTAGAAGAACTTGGGAGTTCGGGCAAAGTACATAAACAAATTAGAAACTGCGGTGTGCTTACGAGATGACAGTCAGGCGAATCTGCTGCTTGCAATTGTTTTAAGAACAAAGTCAAAAGGAGGATGGATAGAACTCTTCCTGTTATGCACAAGTAAAGAATTAATACAAAACTTCAGTTTGTTGCTTGTCTTATTGTATACTTGGGTGGATTGCTCATTTAACAAGTAAGAATGGGTAGTGATTCTCTTGTTTTTTGTTGCCTGTATGCTCTTCTCTATGTCTTGGAAAGTCAGATATCTCTTTTTAAATTGCATCAAGGGCCAAATACATTCTCCAATCGGAAAACTTACAAAGAAGACCATGGCTAACGTTTCAACTAAAGCTGAAGCAGGCTGGGATACAAATTATGACAGACAAGCTGAACTAAAAGCTTTTGATGACACGAAAGCCGGCGTAAAGGGCCTTGTAGATGCTGGCATTGCTAAGGTACCCCGGATTTTTATCCATGATCACTCAAAGAACAATGGCAAGTGTTGGGAAAACTACAAAAGATTCGCGAATAAAATAAAAGAGGCACAAGAATTTAACGTGGTTCGGCCTTAATCTTGCCTACGTCCACGGACTTCAAATCTTCCACTAATATAAAATATTAGTACAAAAGAACCTCTTAATAAAATCTACCCACAAAAGTGTTTCTCAAAAATACCAAAGTATTTTTTCTACTATTTGTCACCCCAAATTTAGAAGGGGACTAAGAAAAATATTGGATATATTTTTCTTCCTATTCCCTTCTCTCCCTCCTCTCTCTCTCCCACTCTTCTCCTCTTCCTTTTATTACTGTGTGGGATACCTTAGCCTTGCATCTTCACAACTTTTTATAGGCAACAAAAGCGTGTCCAAAATGTGTTTGACAAGTTGCAAACTTTGACAAAAAACCATTCTAAGTTTTATGGCTGCCAAACCTTGCCAACTTTTCTTTGACCAACAATTTGGTTCAAACCCAACAATCTCCACCTTGAACTAAATTGTATTTGGCGTTCTTCATAACTTTGGACTTCTTAATCCAAGTCTGCTTCAATCTTCTGCATGCCGATGTACGACTACCTTTGCTGCTACAAGTCATCATTGCAAAACCAACCTTCCTCTTGTTGGATGCAATAATGTTCTGCTTCCTGCCTGATCCTGCACAAACCTCGATCTTTGTACTGCTTTTGACTGCACTTCCAATTAACCTATAAAGGTTCTTCTCCATCAATTTCCCTTTCATAATTACCAAGGCGCCTTTTGTAACCTTCAAAACTCCACCTCGAGAAGAAAAGCCACATCCTCTCGAATCAAGTCTACCAAGGGAAATTAAACTTCTTCCAAGGTCCGGCACGTGCCTTACTTCTCCAAAAGTTTTCACAATTCCATCATGCATCTTGATCTTCACACTACCAATACCATGAATTTTTAATTCATGATTATCCGCTAATGCTACTGCTTCTTCACCACTGCAAGGCTTGTAACTGCTAAACAACTCCTTATTTGCACAAATATGAAATGAACAGGCAGAGTCTAAAATCCACGAATCTTCATCAATGTGCTCACCTTTTGCTTCTTGTACCAAGAAGAGTTCACCATCCGAATCCTCTTCAACAATCGCAGTCTCACCGGACTTCTTGGATTTTTCTTCAGTACTTCCATATCTTTCCTCATCTCCTCACAATAAAACTGGATATGGCTCTTCTTGTGACAGTAGTAACATTCTTTATCTCCATAATCTGCTCTTCCTCGTGAACCAGACCTAGAATTTCTTTTAAACTTGTTAGACCGTGACGGGCCCCTGCCACGGTTAACTTCTGCTACAGCGATATCTTCACCTGTATCGCTGCTAGACTGGTTCAACTTGAAATTCTCCATTAGCACTGCAATCACATCTGCAACTGAAAGAGTCTGCATCCCAACACATAGTGAATTTCTCAAATTATCATACGAATGCGGAAGAGACATCAACAACATCAAGGCCTTATCCTCTTCTTCATAGGTCACATCAATGCTAGCCAACTCCTTAATCAATTTATTAAAGCGATTGATGTGATCTACAATATGCGTACCTTCGTGCATCTTCAGCTGGTACAACTCCTTCTTCATAAACAGTCGATTTGTGGGTGATTTCGACATGTAAATATCTTCTAGAATTTTCATCAGCTTCACCGGACTTGTCTCGTCCATCACACTGTACTTCACGTCTGGCGCAAGAGTTAATCTGATGGTACTCACAGCTCGCTGCTCGAGCTCCTCCCAATCTTCATCCTTCATGTCCTTTGGCTTCTTCTCCTTGCCAAAGAGCGTCTTTATCAACCCCGACTGCACCAACAGATCTTTGATATTGCTTTGCCAGAGACTGAAATCCTTCTTGCCATCAAACTGCTCCACCTCAAACTTTGTGCCTGAAACTGCCACCGCGAACATTTATCGAACCTTGTTCTGCTACCACTTGTTGGGAAAACTACAAAAGATTCGCGAATAAAATAAAAGAGGCACAAGAATTTAACGTGGTTCGGCCTTAATCTTGCCTACGTCCACGGACTTCAAATCTTCCACTAATATAAAATATTAGTACAAAAGAACCTCTTAATAAAATCTACCCACAAAAGTGTTTCCCAAAAATACCAAAGTATTTTTTCTACTATCTGTCACAAAAGTCTTAATAAAGTATTTTTCTTCCTATTCCCTTTTCTCCCTCCTCTCTCTCTCCCACTCTTCTCCTCTTCCTTTTATTTCTGTGTGGGATACCTTAGCCTTGCATCTTCACAACCTTTTATAGGCAACAAAAGCGTGTCCAAAATGTGTTTGACAAGTTGCAAACTTTGACAAAAAACCATTCTAAGTTTTATGGCTGTCAAACCTTGCCAACCTTGCCAACTTTTCTTTGACCAACAATTTGGTTCAAACCCAACAGCAAGTCGGGTTCGGGTGGCAATATATACAGTTTACCACTCATAAGCCTCCAAGGCATGGACGAAGATTCAAGTCTGCTCCAAGAGATAATAGCAAAAGTAAGAGATGCTTGCGAGAAATGGGGTTTCTTTCAGGTGATCAATCATGGGATTCCACAGAGTGTTTTGGATGAAATGATAGAAGGGATTCGTGGATTTCATGAGCAGGACACCGAGGTCAAGAAGGAATACTATTCGCGTGATCCACTGAGAAAGGTGACTTATAATACAAACTTCGATTTCTATCAATCACCGGCAGCTTGTTGGAGGGATTCATTGTACTGTACCATGGTCCCTGATCCTCCCAACCCTGAAGAACTCCCTGCCATATGCAGGTTTGAAGAACTCTTTCTATCCCTCCCCCTAGATTGACATGGTTAATGTGCATGAGTAATAATTTTCATCATTCCATATATCTTAGGTATTTGAACAATATTGCAGGGATGTAATGATTCATTACTCAGTTGAAATTATGAAACTTGGAAAAAAGCTTTTTGGATTGTTATCAGAAGCTCTTAGACTTGATCCAAGCTACCTCAATGATATGGATTACTCAAAAGAACTTCATTTTATTGGTCATTACTACCCAGCATGCCCCCAACCAGAATTGACTACTGGTGTTTGCCCGCACACTGATCGTTCCTTCCTCACTGTGCTTCTTCAAAATAAATTGGGTGGTCTTCAAGTCCTCCACAAAGATGAATCGGTCGAGGTTCCCCCAACTCTTGGAGCTCTGATTGTAAACGTGGGTGATATGACACAAGCAAGCCACAGAAACTCATCTTATGTTATAAAATTGGGGGAGATTTTCACTATTTGATGGAATAATACAAACTTAATCAAACTTAATCAAGGTAATAATACAACTTTATGGGAAATAATAAAACTTTAATAGTAATGGAAATGGAGGATAATTATATTAATAATGGAGAGAGAAAAAGAGATGTGTATGGAAATTTGGAGAGAGTGAGTTTATGGTGATCGAAGGTGTGAGTGTGCATGGAAATGAAGGGGGTATTTATAGGTGAAAATGAGAGGATAAAAACAAATAAGAATGATTAATTTAATAAGATAAAATCAAAAGGATATTAGGTAAAAGAAGATGGTATTAAGATTAGGACAAAGGGAATTATGGTGAGTAAATAGCCAAAGGGATGAATCCAATTGGATGTTAGGTTGAGGGGTAAATCTGGTTATGATAAAAATGAGTTTTACTGTATGGTAACAATGACATTCACCATAATTTATTTACAATACTCCCCTTTAAATGTCATTGCACTTTGGGTAGAATACGCTTTAGAAGAACTGCCTCGTTAAAAATCTTACCAAGAAAAACCCAGTGGGATAAAAACTTGGTAAAGAAAAAAAGAGTGCAGTGCGTATTCTACTCCCCCACATTTTGGCCTCCCTTGATGTCACAAAATCATCGCATGCCAATCTTCCTTATCAACTTCTCAGAAACTGAAGTAGGCAGTGATTTTGTAAATAGGTCTGCCAAATTGTCACTTGAGCGAATCTGTTGAACACAAATATCACCATTCTTTTGGAGATCATGAGTGAAAAAGAATTTTGGTGATATGTGCTTTGTCCGGTCGCCTTTGATGTATCCTTCCTTCAATTGGGCAATGCAGGCAGCATTATCTTCATAAATGATTGTTGGAATATCTTTCCCACTATCCAATCCACAAGAATCTCGAATATGTTGTGTCATTGATCTTAGCCAAACACACTCTCGACTATCTTCATGTATGGCTACAATTTCTCCATTATTTGAAGATTTGGCAACAATACTTTGCTTTGTGGATCGCCACGATATAGCAGTTCCTCCATAAGTAAACAAGTAACCTGTTTGTGACCGAGCCTTATGTGGATCAGATAATGGACCTGCATCTGCAAAAAACCAATATCTTGCCAATAGGTTTATGGCATAAGCTTTAGGCTTCATATTGCTAGCATGATAAATTGCACTTTAATAGGGTACTTCAGGACCAATCTAGCTCTCTTCTAAGATTTTGAATTTTAAAATCTTTCTTAAAACGTAGCACGAGCATTTGGAAACTTCTTCGGGAGTTCTAACAAGACTTAGATCACAAAGATAGTATCTAAATCATAAACTAAAGCAACAATAATAAGTGCAAATACGTAGTACATATATGCAACACATACTCAAATTTGTTTAAACCATATAAATATTAATATTCGCTAAATTTTGTATATTCTCGGGAATTAGTTGCCTCAAGCAACTTGAATCCTTCAGGGATTCTCATGCATATGTCATGACTTGTGGATCCTTAAAAATAGGCTGTAATAGCATCCACTAGATGCATTTTCAATTCTTTCATATAATGCCAGACTTATCAAAAATAATTGCATCCACCACAGGGGAATCTCCTTATAATTAATACTAGGTCATTTGGGTAGAAACTTGTGCTACAAATCCATACTTTATATTTTACTATTTATTATCTTTTCTGCACAAATACCCATTTTATGACCGACAATTTTACACCATCTTATGTACGGACTACAGGTTCGAAAATTCCTTGCTTTACAAGCGAGTCTAACACAACCTTAATTATATCTCTCTATTTTGGCCAATCACTCTGCGCCTACATTCACCAATAGATGTAGGTTCATGATCCACATTTTATTTAGCACTATACTATAGATAAAATAAGTATTCCGACGACGGTTATTTCACGTCGGTTCTAACTTATTCCTGACACTATAATCGAGATCTCATCATACTCATTTATTTCAGGTACCTGAGTTGCTTCTGGAACTTTATCAATTGTGTCAGAAAAACCTCTTCTGGAGGATATTTAATATGAACCTCTACTGGAGGCCATCTTTTCTAACTAGGGCCATCTTATATCTTTTGCTCCATTCTCTCTATCGAGAATTTTGTTTTCTTTTTGGAACCGAGTATATTTTACGCTTCTTGCGTACTTTAGATTCATTTGCATACTATACTTGTTCTTTTGGAACATGAATTTGATCAGGAGCACTTGCAGCTGGTATATAAGATTTGGTCACTTTATGTGTCTGGCAATTTCATATAAATTTTCTTGCAAATGAATCATCTTTTGAACTTCAGGTTTACACTAATTTGTTTGAGGATCAAAACTAGATATTGATATGTATTTCAATAAACTCTTGATCCAGGTGCTTATTTTCTCCCCTTTATGTTGGATAAACTCTTTCATCTAATTAATAATCAACATACCCAACATACTCAACATATATTCTCATTCTTCTTTAAGGACCTACTTTACTATGCTGCGGTGGAGCATTAGGTACATATACTGTACAATCAATGCTCCAAAGATGGGTTCGTGACCATGAACCAATAAAATGGGGAGATTTTATGATAACTTGTTGGTTTGATGCACACAAGTGATGCTGCAAGTACCATTTTTTCAAACAGTAATATTTCATTAACAGTGGTCCTGCAATCAATTGTCAATATTCCCCCAGATCTGTTTGGGTTTATTTCCAATGATATACATTATCCATTGAAGAAATATACCAGTATTATCTAGACATATAGTCTTATAACAAAATCAGGAATGCGTACCCGCAAGTGGCTTAATCATTAAAATAAGTGCGCACAATAGCAACTTGCTTCTAACAATCACACAATAGACCATCTAGTCGATGCATCATAAAAATTACCTAGATGATCAACACGACGGATTTATCAGTCCGTGTACATATCCCTGAATTATTTCCAAAACCTACTGGTGATTCTAGGCCAACCTTATCTTAGGAAAGCCGAACAATTAATTTTCGCAGCAAACTTACACATGGAAATTCATTGAATGTAAAAAAAAACTTCTGGTTTTTCAATGAATGACCAAACAAATTTCGTGCATCATTACTGATCCGGGATGGCCCAACCGGTCATGCCAAACAAGATATCCAATAATCAACTTCTTGTTGATCATAGCTTCGGGCTGTGCAAACTTTGTATTTAAACACTTAAAATTGCTAGCTTCAGGCTAGTGCATTCCAGCTTGTGGCTGGATATGGTAAGTTTCAATTACTCAACTGCTAGCTTCAGGTTAGCTATATATGTGCCAATTTTAGGCTTATTTCTGCCACTCATGTCGAAAAAGATCAGAATTATTGAGCAATAATTAATGTAGTGGCAAACATTTACAAAAGCAAATCCTCGAGGATTGGGAAGCTTTGGAATTTTCTGAAAAAAAAAATAATGCAAATTACCAAAAAATCTTTTGGATCTTTTCGGAGATAGAAAGAGGGTCCATATATGAAAACTGACACCTAACTGTCTAAGCTCAGGCTATAAGAAGGGGGGAGATATATGATGAAAACATACAGAAAAACATCAACAAAATAAAAACATGTCTTCCCCCGTTACCGTTTTCTTTGTTAAGGGTGCCTTTCTAGGAAGGAGGAATAGACTAGCCTACAGCATGGTGAATGAGCAGCAGGAGGAACTACCGAGTGAACTCGCAAGGATTCCTCGTTTAGTTTTTGTTGATGAGCTTTACTCATCTAGGTTCTTTGTAACTCCTATGGAAGAAACCTTCTTCCTAGAGGACCAAAGCAATCTAAGGGCTTCCTTTTATGGCTCGGCTAACTCTATTATGTTTTTTTTATATCTGATAGATTGCAGGAATTTCAGCTAGAGCCTTCATGTCAAATATTAAATCAAAGCAGTTACTATCAGATTTCCATGATGGCTCGGAGTGTCCCAAGGGTGTCTGGGTTACCACCTACATGGCCTAAGGTACGACTTCTACTATGAAATTGCAGGGATGTAGCAAGAAGATCCCAAGATTTTGTGCGTACCTTAAGGGATCTGAAGAATCATGGTACTGATTACTGAAACCTTGTGGCAACCTGCAGAGAACCATGGGGTAATTCCACTCTGTTTTCCTCCAACAAATTGATTTGAGATACCTGGAGAAAATAACATGGGTGGTATGTGGTTCTCCTGGAACGATAGTGTTAGGGTCAACATCAACAGTGAGGCTCAAAGTTTTAGAGTCAATGTTGTACCCAACAGATAAATATCTATTTGAACTTATGTATGAGAACAATTCTTCTTTGAATGTTCTCCAGTTATGGATCCATTATGCAATAATAATATGCATATTTTCCCTTTATCATTATAACTTTGTCATCATAAACTTATCCACGGCGATAGGCACAGTTAATAATACTGTTTTATTCACTTCAGGGAATAGAGTAGAATAAATTTAACGAGATCCATAATAATTTCTTTATTACTATCATTGGGGGTGTCTGTACTCTTCAAAAGTATATACTATATGCTCTTCCAGAGCGTAAATATATGATCTTCTAGATCATAGTAAAGCTTGCATTCTTCGGGAATGTATTCAACCTTATGCTCTTCTAGAGCGCGTTAATCTTTTTTATTTCGAGAATGTACTATTATGTGAAATAGTTGACATCCACACATATAACTCTCCCCCTTGGATGTCAACTTGCATTGTCTTCAGGACTAATGCCTGAGCTATTATTCTAGAAACGATTATAAAAATACTGTAAAGGAAATAAAATTAAATAAAACTGAACATAAAAACTGAACATAAAATAAAATGATTCAATATATATTGACTTGCACCTTCAGGGTAAACAAGATAAGAACAGTATCCATCTTCTTGATGGTCATTACAATATTCACCATTTGGTGGTCATACAACTTCCACCTTTTGGTGGTCATATTTTTTTAAAAAAAAATTTCTCAAAGATCTGCGGGATCTATTGTCAGTAAGACTTCCAGTCTCTGCTTTATTTCCCTTTTATTGCGTCTTCGAGACGATTTGCATTTAAATGCATTCAATGCCCATAACAAATTTCTTTCGGAAAAATTTTAAGGGCCTCGAACATTTGTAATATAATTCCAAAGTTAAATAAATAAAAGACTTAAATAAAATAAATGAACATGAGCCTTTTATTAATTAGCCCAATTAAAATAAATGACTGAAAATGAAATACAATGGGCCTTTGTACGAGCCCAATCAAAACGTAAATTAAAGCAAGAAAATGAATATAATGGGCCTTTTCATAGCCCAATAAATAACCAAAAAATTAAATATGATGGGCCTTGTACAAACCTAAATAAAACATAAATGAAATGAAAGCAAGAAATTAAATGTAGTGGGCCTATTAACAGCCCAATCATAATGTAAATAAAAACATAAAATATGCTTACTCGATAAATCTTTCAGCTATATAAATACTATATATGTATAATAGAAAGTGATTAAAGTAGTAATAAGAAAAGGTTTAGAAATGATTACCTTGATAAGGTAGAGACTCGTGCTGATAACGTGTTATAAAATTGGGGGAGATTTTTACTATTTGATGGAATAATACAAACTTGATCAAACTTGATCAAGGTAATAATATAACTTTGTGGGAAATAATAAAACTTTAATAGTAATGTAAATGGAGGATAATTATATTAATAATGGAGAGAGAAAAAGAGATGTGTATGGAAATTTGGAGAGAGTGAGTTTATGGTGATCAAAGGTGTGAGTGTGTTTGGAAATGAAGGGGGTATTTATAGGCGAAAATGGGAGGATAAAAACAAATGAGAATGATTAATTTAATAAGATAAAATCAAAAGGATATTAGGTAAAGGAAGATGGTATTAAGATTAAGACAAAGAGAATTATGGTGAGTAAATAGCCAAAGGAATGAATCTAATTGGATGTTAAGTTGAGGGGTAAAATATTTACCGGGGATAAATCCGGGTACGGTAAAAATAAGTTTTACTGTATGGTAACAATGACATTCACCATAATTTATTACAACATCTTACAATTTTTTTAGTCTTTTTTTAGTTTGCATATATATCAGGTGCAATCTTTCGTCTTCCTTTTTTTAATGCATCATTTGACTCCTAGTTGGGCATATTCATGATGCTTCCCACTATACCATCTAGGAGAGGGTCTAGGATTCCTTATTTTTCATCATTAGCAGTTCCTTCTTGAAGCTGTGTTATACTGTTATTGACTTTGTCTAAGAAAAAACATAGAAGGAATGACAATGAAGCTGATTGATTACTTTTCATGCATTTGCCGCAGCTAATCACCAACGGGAAATTCAAAAGCGTCCAGCACAGGGTACCGGCCAAAGATTAAGGATCTCGGTGGCCTGCTTTCTTAGGACCGAAAGGAGTTCATCCAGACTCTATGGACCAATCAAAGAGTTGTTGTCAGAAGAAAACCCACCTAAATATCGAGAAACAACCTTCAAAGATTATATTTCAAATGCCACCAAAATAGGGATTGATGGGATCTCTCGACTGGATCATTTGAGGCTATGAGTTACTGAGTTTATGTTGTTTATATTGTTATGGATGCGTTAAGTTTAATTTAATTGGGCTTTGTTCTTTCCAAATTTGATCCATGGTAGCGATCTATTTGTTATGGGAAAACGTTTCACTTAAAAGAATTTATTAAACTCACAATAAAGATGTACTGTAATGCAGAAGTGTGGGCTCGTTCTTTTTTCTTCTTTTTCCCCTTTTGTATTGTTTTGGTGACCGTATAAGAATAGAGTTAGATGAGGCAATTGTTCCACAGAGGGGAGTTGTTCATTTCCAATGTATAAGCCACCATTACCCCTACAGGTTAAGATTCAGACATATTAATTAAAAGTGATTAATTAACCGTGTATATCATAATTCATAACCTATTTTAAAATAATTTTTTTAAATCTATCCTTTTTACATCTTCTCACGCGCACACTACACAACAAAGAGCCCACCTAACAAAGGTCTTTTTTTTTTTCGCAAATATATCAATTTAATGAAGATTTTTTTTTGTTTTAGATTAATACAACTTCCAGTCTTCCACATTCGTTAATTCTTCCATCCCAAGTTTTGTATTGGGAAATTTTCTTCGACAGAAATAACGCAATGCCATTTTTTAGTTCAGTTTATTGATTAATAGGTTAATTATTTTTAACTCCACGAACTTTAATTATGAAATAAAAGAGCCCCTAAACTAAAAAGAGCCAAATGGAGGTACCATGTACTTTCATTTTTTAATGGAAAACCTCCAGCGCTAAAAAAAAAATTAAATGAAGGTATCTTGAACTTTTATTTTTTAACAAATAAAATCCCTTGAATTAAGAGATTTTCATTAAATAATTTAACAGTAGGGGTTGATATAAATTTAACTAAAATTTCATAGACTTTTTTTATAACTAAATCATAAATTATATATCTAAAATCCAAAGATTTCATCAATTGGACCCTGAGGTCAATAAAAAATACTATTTGGGTGAGTTTAAGAAAGGTGACTTACCTAGAGGTGTGATTGAGCCAGCCAAGCCGAATCCGAATATGGGCAAACTCAGCTCGAGCTCAAAAATGAATTATTGAGCTCAAGCTCAGTCGCGTTTTAAAGTATGGGCTTGAACTCGTGCTCGAACTTGACTCAATTAGGCTCGTCTAAATTAAAAGCTTATGTAAGTTCGAAATTCGTATAAAATATGTTAATAAAAAATTGAATTGAGCTCGATTAGCATATACGTTAAAAAAAATTATTAAAATATGTTAATAAAAAATTTGAATGAGCTGGATCTTTTTTTATTGATCATTTTGAATCTGAATCTAGCTGGTTAGTTTAGGTGTTGGCAGCTCAAGTCTAATTTCTATTTTTTTTCCTTTCCCTTCTGAAATTCTATTATTTTTTTATTTTTAATTATGCAAGTGGTATTTGGTGGGCAGAAATTTTTCTTTCTTTTCCTTTTTGTTTGACAAGCCGAAAGAAAAGAATTACTACTGAATTAGATGTGGCAGATGTTCCACAATAGAATCAGTGGCGGAACAAAAATAATCAATTCCATTAAACCCGTTTCAGCCAGTTCTAAAATGGTTCCATGTGACACAGGTGGGAGGGAGGGAATTGCAGATCTCCAGAAATGGTTCCATGTGTGAAATTGTGTTTGCAAATTAAATAGATAAAAGTTTGAGAACTTGGGAATTCGTCGTGAGTCAACGCCAGCGATGCGAATCTATTACTGCATAACTCTACCTGATACTGCCAAATAAAAAAAGATAAACAATGTCAGTTTATTGCTTGTCTTACATTATACTTAGTGGATTGCTGATTTAACTAGCACTAGTTGGTACCGACACGGCTGTATTCATCATTCCTTGCAGAGTGAGGTCTGCTCTTAAACCGCATCAAGAGCCAAATAACTCCCCCACCTGGATAACTTAAAGAGAAGACTGTATGGCCAACGTTTCAACTAAAGTTGAAGTAGGCTTGTTGGATACAAATTATGACAGGAAAGCTGAACTAAGAGCCTTTGATGACTCAAAAGCAGGAGTTAAGGGCCTTGTAGATGCTGGAATCGCAAAGGTCCCCAGGATTTTCATCAACCATCAGTCCAAGATCAACGACAAGACGGGTTCCGGAAATGGGGTGGATAAAGATTCAAGATCCAGCTTGACCTTACCAATCATCAGCCTGGAAGGGGTGGATAAAGACTCAAGTCTGCGAGAAAAGATAATAGATAAAATAAGAGATGCTTGCGAAAAATGGGGTTTCTTTCAGGTGATCCATCATGGGATTCGACAGAGTGTTTTGGATGAAATGATGCAAGGGGTTCGAGGATTCCATGAGCAGGACACCGAGGTCAAGAAACAATACTATACCCGTGACAATTTTAGAAAGGTGACTTACAATACCAATTTCGATTTCTATTTGTCAGCAGCAGCAAATTGGAGGGATACACTGGCCTGTGTCATGGCTCCTGATCCACCAACTCCTCAAGAACTCCCAACAGTATGCAGGTTCCACATTTTTTTTATTAGTGTTCATGATTATTTAACAACTTTTTTAAAAAATTATTTCATCCCTATATGTTTTCTAACACTTGTAGGGATGTAATGATTGATTACTCGGCTGAAGTGATGAAACTAGCTCGAAAATTATTTGAATTGTTATCAGAAGCTCTTGGGCTTGATCCAAGCCATCTCAATGATATGGGTTGCTCAGAGGGACTTTATTTTCTGGGTCAATACTACCCAGCATGCCCCGAACCTGAGTTAACTACTGGGATTAGCAAACATACTGATAGTTCCTTCCTCACAGTGCTTCTGCAAGACCAATTGGGAGGCCTTCAAGTCCTCCATGAAGATCAATGGGTTGATGTTACTCCAATTCCTGGTGCTCTGGTTGTTAACGTGGGTGATATGACACAGGCAAGCTAAACAAACTCGTTTCCCATCTTGTAGTCTTTCCCTTTCTGTTTCTAACAATGTTACGCTGTACTGGGTGCTATATATTTTGTTATGCATGTTAATTCTGATATGGAGACTTAATAACCTTCATATTCATTCATGAATCAGTATCATTCCATACCTGACTAGTTTTCATGACTTTATGCAGCTACTCACCAACGACAGATTCAAGAGCGTCTATCACAGGGTACTTGTAAAAAATGTTGGACCTAGAATCTCAGTTGTCTGCTTCTTCAGGGCACAGTCCCCAGAGGCGATCGGTTCATCAAGGCTCTACGGACCAATTAAGGAGTTGTTGTCTGAAGAAAACCCTCCAATCTACCGAGAAATAACTTTGAAAGAGTATGTTGCAAATGCCTTCAGCAAAGGACTTGAGGATCACACCTGTCGATTGGATTATGCAAGGCTATGAGTTACTGAGTTTCTGGTAAGGATTTGTTACGGTTGCTTCTAGTTTAATTTAATTTGGATGGTTTCGGATTTGTTTCTTTGGATTATTGGTCCAAAGTGATCTGTTATGATAGGAAGATGTTCGACTTAAATAATTTATTGAACTCATGAAGTATGCAATGAAATTTTGGACCATTCTCATACATATTTTCTCTCCCCAAATTTATTTTCTGGGTGTACCTCCGAGTCCAAGATTAGGTAGGTGTTGTTTCCACAATGCAATTAATAGAGTAACCAAAATAATTAGATTAGGCATTACGAATATTCACAAGATCGAAGCTTGCAGCGCGCTGTCGCAAAACCTAACAGGAATTCGTCCTCTACGGCAAATCAAGGCTCAAGGAGAAAGAACAGTACTTACATTTCGAGTAGCGAACCTTTTGCTTAAGTAAAAGGTAATAGCACGCAAGACATGTCGATTTGGGTATACATGAGTTAGGTAGTAAATGGTTTATACTTATTTATTAATATTCGAACAAATTATTTAAGTAGATAATTATACTATTTTAACCTATTTAATTTGGTTCATATCCATTTATTTATCTAATGTTAATATTTTTAAAAATTTTCATTTTATTTTTCTCAAGTCTATTTATATTAATTTGACCCATCCGAAATGAATTCAGCCCGGCCCATATAGCCCAACCTTTTACTCAATTGTTTTCTCTAAAATAACGAAATGGAAAAAAAAAAAAGCATTAATAATTCATGGAGATCCATTAATATGGTGAACCCTTAAAAAATTTCTTGAACTCATCTATACTATAATATAAAATATAAAACTAGGTTTGTGGTGTTTCACATTTGTCAAAATCCCGCTGCACACTTGATAGTTGCGTGTCATGCTTACTGTTGCCATATTTTATTTTAGTTCTTATATTTATCAATTATCATATGTAGTATACAATTTTTTATAATTTTACATATATGAGTATGTTTGATCTTTCACCTTTAAAGTTTTTTTACCTTTATTATTCTTTTTAGAATATTGCCTATAATATAAACTGATTGCATTAAAATAATAATTTATTTTATTTAAAATAAAAAATAATTGTCTAACTTTTTGAATTCTTATTCTTCCAAAATTGCATTTTGCTAAAAATTTTGAAATTTTTCATTGTAATTTAACTATGCTAGATTTCAAGATTTTTTATTAACATAGAATTTTTTTTAAGGTAAAAAATTTTATTATCTAGGCTCAATATATCAGGTTATCTAACAACAATACATAAATGTTAGCTATTACTTTTAGCATAAAAAAAAATGTTAGCTATTACTTTATTTATTTTATAGGTTAAAGCTAAATTTATATTTATATAAAACATTTATGCACCACGACACGAGTAAGATTGCAAAATGAATTATTACGTATCTAAACAACGGGACATTAATTTGTTGCTAGTTGAAGGTGTAACGGGAAAGAGTGGCCTCCTTTAGTTTTCTTATTCTTTCTTTTTTGTTTTACTGGCCGTCAGAGAAGAGTTGGATGAGACAAATGTGAGAGATCCAAGATAATCAAGCACATAATAAAACACGTCTTAGGCAGATGTGACTAACAGGTGGGATTGCAGATGTTGATAAATACGTCAGTTTATTTGTCTTACTTTATACTTGGTGGATTGCTGATTTAAGTAGCACTAGTTGGTATTGATACTCCTGTATTCATTATTTCTTCCAGAGTGAGGTCTGCTTTAAGCCGCACCAAAAGCCAAATACACTCTCCACTTGGAAAACTTACAAAGAAGACCATGGCCAGCGTCTCAACTATAGCTGAAGTAGGCTTGGATACAAATTATGACAGGGAAGCTGAACTAAGAGCTTTTGATGACTCAAAAGCAGGAGTTAAGGGCCTTGTGGATGCTGGAATTGCAAAGGTCCCCAGGATTTTTATCAACAATCTGTCCAAGATCAACGACCAGTCGGGTTCTGGTGGCCAAGGATCCAGCTTGAGCTTACCAATCATCAGCCTGGAAGGGATGGATAAAGATTCAAGTATGCGTGAAGAGATAATAGCAAAAGTAAGAGAAGCTTCCGAGAAATGGGGGTTCTTTCAGGTTATCCATCATGGGATTCCAGAGAGTGTTTTGGAAGATATGATAGAAGGGGTTCGAGGATTCCATGAGCAGGATCCTGAGGTCAAGAAAGAATACTATTCCCGTGACAAGTTGAGAAAAGTGACTTACTATACCAACTTCGATTTCTATCAAGCGCCGGCAGCTAATTGGAGGGATACATTGTCCTGTGTCATGGCTCCTGATCCACCAACTCCTGAAGAACTCCCTACAATATGCAGGTTTGACTTTTTGTTGTTTTTTTTTTTTTTATAAATCGTCAGTTTTTTATTAATGAAACTTCAGTACATGATGGTAGAACGTAAAATAGCCAAAAGCTAAGAAAAAATAACAAAGCTATAGAGAAAAAAGAAAAGAGAAGAAAAAGATGGAGCCTGCCAAACAATGGAAGAGATCACAAGAGCTAAAAGAAATTATAAAGGAAAGAATGAAGCTGATTTTGAGGAAACTACACAATACGGAGCATGAAAAGAATAAGAAGACTATCTGCGACCCATCATGAAGAGTGACGATTGGCGGATCTTGGTGATGAAAATATGGATTCTTAGAAACAAAATCGAGCAGAAAATTTGGCAATAGTGAGGCATTTAGAGAGTTAATGCAGCCATCCTCTTTTGAAGTCATCAGCTCAGTCAACAATTATTGATCAAATATCCTGTAGTCAGGCCTAATAATTCTCCAGATTAGTCGAGCACCACTGGAAATTTGATCATCAAAATAAAGGGAGTTCTGGGTTTGGGCTTTCGGGAGATGAGAATGTTGGGCTGCGGTGGGAGAATGGGTTGCGATGTTGGTTTGCAAGAGAGTCTGCAATTCACCTTTTTTCCATCAGTGTCCATCATGATTAACCAAGAACTACGTTTTTTTCCTAATATTTCATCCCTATATATGTTCGTGAACGCTTGCAGGGATATTACGATTAGCTACTCAGCTGAAATGACTAAATTCGCCCGAAAATTATTTGAATTGTTATCAGAAGCTCTTGGACTTGATTCAAGCCATCTCAACGACATGGGTTGCTCGGAGGGACTTCATTTTGTTGGTCATTACTACCCAGCATGCCCCCAACCTGAGTTGACTTCTGGGATTGGCAGTCATACTGATCTTGGCTTCCTCACAGTTCTTCTGCAAGACCAATTGAGTGGTCTTCAAGTCCTCCATGAAGATCAATGGGTTGATGTTACTCCAATCCCTGGAGCTGTAATTGTTAACTTGGGTGATATGACACAGGCAAGCTAAACAAACTCCTCTCACAATTTGTTCTCTTTCTGTTTCTGTTTCTGACAATGCCACGGTGCCCACGGGGTGCTTATATTCTGTTATGCATGATGCATCAATTAATTCTTAATTAGGTATGTAGTCCTGTTAATTCTGATATAGAGACTTAATAACCTTCATATTCATTCATGAATCTCATTCCACACCTGACTAGTTTTAATTACTTTATGCAGCTACTCACCAACGACAGATTCAAGAGCGTCTATCACAGGGTACTTGTAAAAAATGTAGGACCCAGAATCTCAGTTGTCTGCTTTTTCAGGACACATTTCCAAGAAGGGATCGGTTCATCCAGACTCTACGGACCAATTAAGGAGTTGTTGTCTGAAGAAAACCCTCCAAAATACCGAGAAATAACTGTGAAAGATTATGTTTCAAACCTCTACGGCAAAGGCCTTGATGGGAGCACTCAATTGGATTATGCAAGGCTCTGAGTTACTGAGTTTATGTTAAGCATTTGTTATACGGTTGCTTCTGATTTAATTTAATTTGAATGGTTTTTGGTTTGTTTCTTTGGATTATTAATCCATGGTGATCTATTATTATGGGAAAATTTGTGACTGAAAGAATTTCATGAACTAGTTTAGTTTAGTTTTTTTTTTTTTTACTTTTCATAGCGCTTGAACTAGTTCATAAAGTATGTGATGCAAATATACATCCAAAAAGAGTAGAGACTTGGGTCACCGTCAAAGAAGAAATTCCGTGAAGATTAAAGAAGTGTCAGATAAATGGAAAGAAGAGAAAAGCAAAGGAAATCAAATTTATTGACAAAAAATGATGAATATTCAGTATTCATTTGACGATAAAGTTATATTTCTTTCTAAAAACAAAATAGTTTTACTTTTATTTTTCCGAAATTAATTTACAAGCCAATATTCCAATGTACCTTCTTCACTTTCGCAACTCTTAAGACTTTCATTTCATGCTAGTACTTTGTGAATTAGCGAATAGAAACCGTCTATCTCTAATGTAAGGGACAACATTAATGTTACTGGACAATTCTATATAGAATTGGTGTATCTATAAGTTTTGGAGAATTCTATATAGTCTTGTCACTTCTCATCACTAGTTGTGAGTTTTATCATTAAAAAAATATTAATCAGTAATTCAGTATATACATACTTTAGATAGAAGAATTCGGCTGGTTTATAATTTCTTTAAAAACATCGCCGGACATAAGACTGCATTAAA
Organism: Turnera subulata; assembly: GCA_028386065.3. Taxonomy (NCBI): domain Eukaryota; kingdom Viridiplantae; phylum Streptophyta; class Magnoliopsida; order Malpighiales; family Passifloraceae; genus Turnera; species Turnera subulata. The sequence goes on along the minus strand of JAKUCV010000629.1, from coordinate 19,521 downwards.
CCAGGAAAACACATATATTTGAAAGAATAAAATTATGCATGCGAGGGATGGGGTTTCTCCCAGGTGATCAATCATGGAATTCCAACTGAGTGTTATGGATGATACGCTAGAAGGGATTGAGACTTTCATGAGCAGGACCCCGTGGTCAAGATAGAATTCTGTGATGAATTGAGAAAATACCAACTTCAGTCTCTCTCAAACGCAGGCAGCTAATTGGAGGGGTTCACTGCAGTGTAGCATGGCTATTGATCCACCCAACCTGAAGAACTCCCTGCTATATGCAGGTTTGCACAAATTGGCCTGATTAACATTTGGTTAAATAGGTCAAGGTCAAGTTGGTTTAGTTAGTTACCTAGTTTAATGGAAAGTTTGGGTTTGCCATTAGTTACTAAGGGTGCGTTTGGTTTGAGGGTTGGGCTGGGTAGGGTTTGGAACCCAAACCCCAACCCCAATTGGGGTTGGGGTTGGGTTTGGGTTTTAAACCCAGGCCATGCTGTTTGGTTTGGGGGTTGGATTTCAACATGGGTTTGGACTGGGTTTCAAAATAGGTGTTTGGTTGGAGGGTTGGGTTTAAAGTTGGGTTTGATAATTTGACCAGATTGCCCCTAATACAGTAGATTGAAATTCTAAGTATAAAAACACGTTTTTCTCGAAACATAACATGCAAAATTATATTTGTTTCATAAAAACACGTTTTTTTTGTTCCGAGTGATAACGTGCAAATATATTTAATTCAGAATTTTTTATATTAATTTTTACTTTTGCTTTTCCAAAAGTGAAATCTTTTTTTTTTAATGAATCAATCATATTCATATTAATACTTGATACAGTTTACTATTTTTGTTTCATTGTATAGTTAATTTTTATATTTTTCTGAATTAATAAATGTTTGGCATTTTACGCTCTTTATTTAATTTATCCCCATAAAGTTCTATTATTTTTTGAAAGTTAATGAAACCCATTGTTTTATATTACTCCCGATAACATTCATGGTTTCTCTCACACATTGTCAATCCACCAAGGGTTAAAACATCCAGTACATAGATATTGTCCGGAAAAAAATACAAACGACAAGTTTGATATTGTCATCACTACATTGTCATCAAACAGTGCTACCTTTAACATTTAACATCCACAGTAACATATAAATTACACATTGTTGACCCATTTCGTAAGGATCATGGCCATGAAGAAACCAATCAAAATACCAATAACAACATAGCGAGTTGGAGCAACAACTGCCTGGTTGGCGGGCGGGAAGGTTTTTGCACGATCACTTTGCTCGGCGATGGGCTCCATAATAGCATATTCGGTAGCACAATTACTTTGCTCGGCATTGGCATTTTCAAAGTGTTCGCGAGCCCATCTCTCCTCACTCATGACATAAGCAACCTTTGCTTCGTCGTACGTTTTGTAGCCTTTGAATGTGGCATTCGGGTATCCATCTACGACCAATTTAACCGAAGGCCAATCGTCATATATGTCATTACGACGCCCGTTGAAAACCACATAAAAATTGTACTTTCCCATGGCACAACACCTACAAAGAAAACACAATATATCAAACCATCAAGCAATATACCCACAAAAGTAGTCCACAATGCCATACACAACCATCAAGTAAGCAAAAGTCGTTCATAATTCCATACATAACCATCAAGCAAGCAAAAGTCATCCACAATTCCATCCACAACCATCAAACATAACTAACAAGTACTAAGTTTAGACAATAACAGAAATGCATGATGAAAGAGTACGAAGATGCAGATTTTACTAAACAACCACAATACCACAATTCCATCCACAACCATCTCCATCCTACTACACTACATCCTCGCTAACTTAGCAGCCAAACACAGTTGTTTACTCTCGCTTTCTGCCCAGAACACATCGATATACTCAGGGTACTTAGGGAGGTTGAATATGGCATCGACCACATCATCGTCCGGCACACCAATGCGTACCATCTCAGCTTCAATCCTTGCATATTCGGCCTGGTTTTCCGGGTCAGTGATCCTCTTCCTTTTGGAGAGCACCTCAAACAATTTTTCATTCTGCACTTTGTCAAACTCCATCCGTGCCTCTATGAACCCAGCACATTTTACAAATGAATCAGCATCCGTTACCTTTTTCTTCCCTTTCAGAATAGCATCCCCTACAGTATCTCTAGGGGAAGCATATCCTACATCTGCAGTGGTTCCGGCATTAGAACTCATGGTCAATGCACCAGTTGCACGACTAGTGCTTTGAACACCAGCAGCAGCCTTGGCTTTTTCAGCCTCCCTCTTATGGAGATCACCAATATCAGCACCCGCATCACCAGTGGCATGATCTTTTCCATAGATCTCCACCAACTTGTAATATTCAGGAAAAGGCTCACCAATCTTGTACTTGTGACATGGGTGTTGCTACAATTTAAACCAAATGATTCTGTCACACATAATGGCAAGTTGAAATGCTAATGTGATACGGATATTGAAATCCCAGAAGAATGCTAACCTTGTTCCACTTTTCTGCCACATCCGAGCTATCAACCTCAACACACATTTTCCGGTCTTTCCACCCGAATCCGCTTCTGTCAAGCATCTCATGGCATGCCATGTACTTATCTCTCAAAATCCTGAGCTTACTCCTTATGTTCTCATTGGTATAATCACGTTCAGGCCGCCTTTCCTTCAATTTTTTCCTTATCATAGTGTTGGATCCAGCTCTAAATTGCCCCGCATCAGCCATGTGACCATCCACAACCATCTCTTGCATGACAATTATCAAGGCATCTACATCCTCTTGAGTCCAAACTGCACGAGGCTTCAATAATTTGCTTCCGGCCTTGGATCCAGCCTTGTCTCCAGACTCGGCTACAGACTCGCCTACAAGTATTTCTTCACACGCCATCTCTTCCATTTCACTCATCCTACTTCCCCCTAATATGGAATTTCAGTAGTGAACCACACAAATGTTTAACAAGTCTAATGAAGGTGCTACTGAAATACAATGTCAATAACCAAAACAAATATAATGTCAACAAACAAATGCAGTACAGTATGAAGAACCAATGAAAACACAATGTCAACACTCGAATGCAATACAATGTTATGCATGGAATGGAATACATTTTAGAATTTATTAAGGCATGTAGTTTTGGAAAAGAAAACACTCTTCAAATACAAATCTGAAATAGGTGACTTGTAGACAAGTTCAAAGAATCTGAACATGGGAAGCCCTCCATTCATTGAACATCTCCATTGCTAAGCCATTCCTCCAATTAGACCATTCATCGGTACTTTGCACACACTCAATGACTTCAGGTTCTTCACTATCATCCTCATTACCAGACGTCAATTCAGCTGCTCCTTCTTCAATTTCTGCGGGGTTTACTGCCATTGTTTTCCTAATAAAGTTATGCAACATTGCACAAACTGCAATGATCTTCACTTGGGTCTCAACACCATAAAAGGATGGGCTCCTCAAAATTGCCCACCGTTTCTTGAAAATGCCAAATACTCGCTCAATAACATTTCTGGCACTAGCGTGTTTAAGGTTGAAATATTCTTCATGATTGGCCGGTGCCCTGTGACCAGTTGCTGCCCACTCTTTTAGATGGTAACGGACACCTCTATATGGGGCAAGAAATCCAGGCCCATTTGTGTATCCAGCATCAACTAGATAATAATTCTCTGGAAAAATTTATGCATGCACGTAGACAGTCAAAATTTACTGAATTTATTTTCAGTTATATACATTACATATACAACTAAAATTGAACATACCCACAGGAACTTTCAACCCGTCTGTCTTGGTCACCGCAGCACGCAACACCCTAGAATCTGATGCAGATCCCTCCCAACCTGGGAGTATGTATGTGAAATTCATTTCACGGTTACATACTCCTAACACATTCATTGCAATATGCCCCTTCCTACTGCGGTATCTACATTTGTCAACTGCTAGGACAGTGACATCAATATAACAACCATCCAATGCCCCTAGACATCCCTATTGCAAAATTTTACAAAATTTTAGTTGCACTTAAGTCTAAAATTCTAACAAAATTAAATGTAAGACAGATTCCTAACCAGTACCTTGAACCACTTCTATCTTGGTTCTGTACAATCGTTGGGTACAGGCTCTGGCTTAACATCAAAGGCGTCCTTAGCCAATATAGCCGCCATCAACACCGCATGCACTTGCCTACTTACTGTCTCACCCGACCTACTAAAAGTTGTCATCTGTACCCTATTCTTTCCGTGGTGTGCTAATATCTGTAACAACATTGCAACTTTTTCTTCTATGGTGACACTACCTGTTGCCGTTAACCCACCCCTAGTTTGGAGGATGTCACATAATTTGGCAAATGCATTTCTATCCATTCATAGCATCGAAATGCAGTACACATCATTAGCTTTGGTAATCTTATCTATTGCCTCTTTCCTGGTTTGTAAATTAGTCAAAACCCTATCGTATAACGCCCTCTTATTGGCATACCTACCAATTTTCATGTGATACAACGCCCCAAATATCTCCATTTCTATCTCCCTATTACGACGGTTTTGGTTATTCCACCACCACCATATTACCAAGTCCTCTTCCCATTGATCATCCTCTTCCATATTCATATCAATGATGTCTATAAAAATAAACACCAATTAAATAATGCAAGCACAAGAAGGACAACATGAAAATGGCAAGAGAGCATGTTCAGCACAGCATAGGCAGTATGAAAATGGCAACACTATGCAGCAAATAGGGCATGTTCACACCCACTCACATTGCACTTGCATTAAACATACAAAACCAGAGTCCAATCCCAAGAATCCACACTAGAAAAAGCAACCAGAGACGAAGCCGAGAGAGAAAGAGAGATAGTGAAAGTTGATACCTTGACAATGTTCAGTAATGGCAAAGGTTGAGGAGTTGTAGCAGATGCTGAGAAGAAGGGATTTTGGGAATGTAGTGAAACTGAAAATAAAAACCACACACAGATAGAGAGAGAGAGGGAATAAGAGAAAACTGCTATATTAATGTCTTCCCTACACATAAAGAACTAAAAAACTGATATGACGCAAGTGATCACTTGATGATTTAAACTGATCTAGCTAGAGTGCAACCATTTAATAGTGACATGTTACATATACATACACAGTTCTCACTACATGATTTTAAAAAAAAAGAATGAAACTATAAGGACCAGGGTTGTTTATAATAACAAGGTCACATCAACCTTGCTACCACTAGTTAAACAACCATTTAATAGTGACTGCAGTTATAAACATCCCCAAAACCACACCAATGAAGAAATATGGTAAATTAACATGTGAAATTTTCCACTTTGATATGATAGCGACATCTTGATTGATAGCTCCATCACTTTGCTCTGAAACTAGCTCACATAATTTTCCACAATGGCTTTCCATCTTTATCAATTGTTCACTGGAAAGCCAATAACTCAACCACACACCCACAATCATTTTATAGCCATAACGACAAGGACCCCAAACTTAACACAACGCTGTAACTCACAGTCACATACGCCTGCAAGACCCACCTTGCAAATTATACCCACAACACACAAAACAAAGGATCACAACAGCCAACAGCATTGACTCTTCTCTACTCTCAGACAAATAGCAAAAACTAGAGGAACGAAGAAATTAAACTTCATTGCTTAAACCAAGGATTTCCCTTTATTCGTCATTTGAGCCAGCAAAAAAGAATATCCTCATTAATTACTTCCAACACAATATTACATGCAAATCACAAATACCCAGATACCGTTTCAACTTCAAAGATCAATACAAAGCATACATGTTAAGAGCACAACAACAGTTTCATGGGATTTCCAACTACATAAGAACAGAAGAAGCCATCTTTGCATTGCATTCAATCACAAAAAGAAATTAAGGCGCCACAAGAATTACCAGAGAGAGGAAGCAAAGAGGAAGCAAAGAGGACTTACCAGAGACGGGTGGTGCACTAGCCGGCCAAGCTCAACCTTCGATGACCCTACATCAACCAAGAAGAAGACGAATTAGACGTAATTAGAGAGGAAACTAACAGCTAACCACATTTTTAGGGTGTATTTAATTGACCAATTATGTTTTCCCCAAAATCGAATTTAGGGTTTTTAAGTTCAATTTGGGGATTTTGGAATTAATACTTGAAATGAGGGAAGAACTGGGGGAGAGGTTGCAGACGAGGAAGGAAGAAGATGAAGGGAAGCGATTCTTGCAGAAAAAAATGGGCGTAGCGGGCTGGTAATCAATCAGTGAAGAGAAAAAAAGAATGGAGGTTGAGGGGAGAAGGAGGAGGAAAACGAACCTGGAGAAGAGAGGAGTGAGAGTATAGAGCTCGGCTGCGTGGATTCAATAGGGAAAAAACGCTTTTATTTGGGAGGGATAATTTGGGAATTATCAAATTTAAACAGGGGCACGCTTGTCCGAAAATTCCAAACCCCAACTCTGCTAACCCCAACCTCAACTCCCAGGGCGGGTGGGAAAACCAGGGTTTCAAGCTTCGAAACCCGCTTTCTGAGGTTCCAAACCCCAACCCGCGTTTATTTTTTGCCAACCAAACAGCGGGTTGGGTCTGTTTGGTTTGGGGGTTTGGGGGTTTGGGGAGGCGGGTTGGGGTTTGAAACCCAACCCGCTGTTTGGTTGGCAAAAAAACGTGGGTTTGTTATTCATTTATCTAGTCTTTAGGTTGTTATCAAGTTCTAAAGTGTTATAGTAGTTTTCTTATTTTCTATGTGAGTAAGTGTTACAATTCCATAATATATCCAATTGAATTGAATGTATTCATTTGGGTCCCATACATCCCAAAAATCAATCATTTACTTGTGTGTGTACCTTCACAAATGGTGACAACGACGGATGCACAGGTGACTCACATGTGGGATTTGAATATCTTCAGAAATGGTTCCTTGTGGCAAATTGTGTGCTAAATAGATAAAAGTTTTTAAGGATGGAGTTGATGCTGCCAGGCGAATCTATTATAGCAATTTTTTAAAGAACAAAATCAAATGAAGGATAAGCATTTCTTGCGGAACTCTTCTGATACGCTCAAATAAAATAATTATATTGAAAAAAACATCAGTTTATTGCTTGTCTTATTTTACATTAAGTGGATAAAAAAAGGCCTAGTGTATGGCTGATTTAACCGTAATAGTTGATAATTAATTCCTATATTCGTTGTTTGTATTCATTATTTCCTCCAAAGTTAGGTCTGCTTAAACCGCATCAAGAGCCAAATACAATCTCCACTTGGAAAACTTGAAAAGAAGACCATGGCCTATGTTTCAACGAAAGTTGATCAAGTAGGCTTGGATACAAATTATGACAGGAAAGCAGAACTAAGAGCTTTCGATGAATCAAAAGTAGGCGTTAAGGGCCTTGTGGATGCTGGAATTGCAAAGGTCCCCAGGATTTTTATCCACGATCAGTCCAAGATCAATGACAAGTCGGGTTCTGGTGGCCACGGATGACGGATCCAGCTTAAGCTCACCAATCATCTGCCTCCAAGGCATGGATAATGATTCAAGTTTGGGTGAAGAGTTAATATCAATCGTACTGAAACAACGTGACATTTTGTTGCTAGTGGAAGATGTAATGTCAGGGGAGAGAGTGGCCTTCTTCAATTTTTCTCTGCTTTTTTTCTTTTTTCTTTTACTGGCCGACACAAAAGGAGGATTAGATCAGGCACATGTGACAGAGCCAAGATAATCAAACACATTCAACACGTTTTAGCCAATTTTAAAATGCTTCCATGTGTGGGTGACAGTTGTTGGAAACAAAATACATCATATATAACCTGGGTGGTATTAGGTCCTAAAGGAATATTATATTTATAATAAAGTTTCCATAAAATTTAACTTGGTTCTTCTATCAAGAGAGTGAAGATTTATAATAAAGTTTTATAATATTACCAAAATTCTTTACATATTTTTGACCTTTAATTTTGAAATTAAAACGTTTGTAACCATCAAATTGAATGTGTGTGATTCTCTATGTTAATTCTTGAAATTCAATTTTTATGATTTCAAAATTAATTTTCGTAACTCTCGATAGAATAGAATAAATATTTTCTTTTGAAATACTATATATTCAACAACAGGTAGGATTGCAGATATTGATAGATGGTTCCTGTGCCAAAATTTGGGAGTTGAGGCAAAATACAAATTGAAACGGATTAAATATATGTTTAGTCCCCGGCCCAATATATTATAATGATAAAGAATGATCCTCCTACACTAATTATAATTAATTATGATCTTTTATCTTTCATAAATAATTAATTTGGTGTCATGCATGGTTTTAAGAAAAATTAGATGACATGACATCACAAAATTGTTAGATTCAATCTCTACTGTGTGGAGGCCAAATTAATCATTTAAGAAAAATATAGAGACAAAATTAATCATAATTAATATAGGAAATCATTCTTCTCATTACAGTATATAATAAAAGCATCAAATATATATTTAATCCGAATAGAGATTGTTGTGCCAGAGCAGATGACGCCAGGCGAATCTATTACAGCAGAACCCTACGTACCTGATATTGTCAAATAAAAAAAAAAGCCGTCAGTTTATTGCTTGTCATATTTTTTTACTTTTGACGTAAGGAAAATCACACGACACTGTCACCAAATCCCAAACGATGGTGATTTTAGTTAACGTGGTTTCTGTACTGTCTTGTACTACCTTTCGTCAACTACTGTATTCATTATTTCTTCCAGAGTGAGATCTGCTTAAGCCGCATCAAGAGCCATATACACTCTCCATTTGGAAAACTTACAAGGAAGACCATGGCCAACGCTTCAACTGTATTTGAAGTGGGCTTGGTTCCAAATTATGACAGGAAAGCTGAACTAAGAGCCTTTGATGACTCAAAAGCGGGAGTTAAGGGCCTTGTAGATGCTGGCATTGCAAAGGTCCCCAGGATTTTCATCAACGATCAGTCCAAGATCAACGACAAGTCGGGTTCCGGTGGCCACGGATCCAGCTTGACCTTACCAATCATCAGCCTGGAAGGGGTGGATAAAGATTCAAGTCTGCGCGAAAAGATAGTAGATAAAATAAGAGTTGCTTGTGAGAAATGGGGTTTCTTTCAGGTCATCCATCATGGGATTCAACAGAGTGTTTTGGATGAAATGATAGAAGGGGTTCGAGGATTCCATGAGCAGGACACCGGGGTCAAGAAACAATACTATACCCGTGACAATTTGAGAAAGGTGACGTACAATGCCAACTTTGATTTATATCAATAAGCGGCAGCTAATTGGAGGGATTCATTGTACTGTAACATGGTTCCTGATCCACCTAATCCTGAAGAACTCCCTGCAGTATGCAGGTGTGTGACTATATATCCCCTCATATTGGCATGATTAATTAATGTCCATGACTAACATTTTTCATCAATCCATCCCTGTGTATTTGAGCAAATTGCAGGGATATAATGATTCATTACTCAGCTGAAGTTATGAAACTCGGGAAAAAATTATTTGAGTTGTTTTCAGAAGCTCTTGGACTTGATCCAAGCCATCTCAATGATATGGATTGCTCAGAGGGACTTCGCTTCATTGGTCATTACTACCCAGCATGCCCCCAACCTGAGTTGACCACTGGGATTGGCAAGCATACCGATACTGGCTTCCTCACAGTGCTTCTGCAAGACCAATTGGGTGGTCTTCAAGTCCTCCATGAAGATCAATGGGTTGATGTTACTCCAATCCCTGGAGCTCTAATTGTTAACTTGGGTGATATGACACAGGCAAGTTAAACAAACTCCTCTCACATTTTGTAGTCTTTCTGCTTCCGTTTCCGACAATGCTTCCTGTCCATGGGGTGCTATATGTTTTATTATGCATCAATTATTTCTTAGTTAGGTACATAGTCCTGTTAATTCTGATATAGAGACTTAATAACCTTCATATTCATTCATGAATCTCTTTCCACACCTGACTAGTTTTAATGACTTTGTACAGCTACTCACCAACGACAAATTCAAGAGCGTCTATCACAGGGTACTAGCAAAAAATGTTGGACCTAGAATCTCAGTTGTCTGCTTCTTTAGGACACATTTCCAAGAAGGGATCGGTTCATCCAGACTCTACGGACCAATTAAGGAGTTGTTGTCTGAAGAAAACCCTCCAATGTACCGAGAAATAACTTTGAAAGATATTGTCTCAAACCTCTACAACAGAGGCCTTGATGGGACCCGTCAATTGGATTATGCAAGGCTATGAGTTACTGAGTTTCTGTGGGTTAATTATATTTTGACCACCTGAATTCCGGTTTATTTTTCACTAACCCCCTAAACTTTTTTTTTCGTCAAATGACCACCTGAACTCCCAATTTGATGCAATTAACCACTTCCGTCCATGGGAACATGGATTCCGTTACTTGCACTAACGGAATATTCCGATGAATGACACGTGGCAGCATCATAGCCGTTCAATAATTTTTTACTATTTTCTAACAAAAAATACGAAATAAAAATATTTATACCAAAGAAAATAACTATTTAATAATTTTGTTTAATTTCCTTTCTCTAAAAAAAACACAAAATAAAAAGGGAATAATAAAAAATTACCAATTAATTGATAATTATTATTCCCTAAAAATATGGAAAGCTTCCATTAATTGGCATAAAAATAAAAAATACCTAAATTTTACGAAATTAATAATTATTATCGCATAAAAATATAAAAGCTCCGATTAATTGGTATAAAAATAATAAAGAACCTAAATTCTAGGAAATTAATATTATTATTTCCTAGAAATATGAAAACCTCCCATTCTTTGGTATAAAAATAAAAAATATCTAAATTTTAGGAAATTAATAATTATTATTCCCTAAAAATATTTAAAGCTCCCATTAATTGGTATAAAAAAAACTAAAATTTACGAAATTAATAATTATTATTCCCTAAAAATATGGAAAGCTCCCATTAATTGGTATAAAAATAAAAAGGCTAAAATTTAGGAAATTAATAATTATTATTCCCTAAAAATATGGAAAGCTCCAATTAATTGGTATAAAAATGAAAAAGTACCTAAAATTTAGGAAATTAATAATTATTATTCCCTAAAAATATAAAAAGCTCCCATTAATTGGTATAAAAATAGAAAAATACCTAAATTTTAGGAAATTAATGATTATTATTCCATAAAAATATGAAAAGCTCCCATTAATTGGTATAAAAATAGAAAAATACCTAAATTTTAGGAAAATAATGATTATTATTCCCTAAAAATATGAAAAGCTCCCATTAATTGGTATAAAAATATAAAAATACCTAAATTTTAGGAAACTAATAATTATTATTCCCTAAAAATATAAAAAATAAAACCTTTTCAACGATTAATGGGATTTTTTATATTTTTAAGGAAAAGTAATTAATAATTTCCTAAAATTTAGGTATTTTTCTACTTTTATACCAATTAGTGGGAGCTTTTCATATTTTTAGGGAATAATAATCATTAATTGAAACGCCCCGATCCGTATTTACCGTTATACACAGTAAACACGTGGGACCACATACTATTACAACAACCACAGCGGTAAATAACACAACCAACGGATTAAATACAAAAAAAGTACATAATACATCAATCGTACTAGTCCCGGTACGGGAACATTATTACTACAAGCATCAATCCATAGAGATATAAACAGCAAGCAGCGGAAGTCTTAATACAACACAATAAAAGATAATGATATGGACATAATGCAACGCAGGATGGATCCGGGCCTGGCAGAGGGTGCGCCACAGCTTGCCTCGAACGTGCCTGAGCTACGCACAATCAATCTACGCGACCAGGTCGCGCAGGCGAGGGGTGAGTCCGAAGTGCTCACCGGGTAAAATCCATAAGCAAGTATACATATACTTAAACCGTAAATAAAACCAAGTCACAATAACAGCAAGAATCTGAAGTTTACACGAACTCTGTATAACACATGCTTTGTGATTCTAGACACGCTACACCAGTTTTATTATCAGGGCCCCTATCACTAGTTAAATGATGGTCGTCGCCTGGTAGTCAAGCTAGCTAGCCCGTGGACCCCTCCCCGGTACCTCCACGTAATAACTGGCACAGACAGGGAGCAGGACCAACCACTAACTCTCCCCCAGTGCCCAAACAATAACAATAACTTGGTACAGACAGGGAGCAGGCACCAACCACTAACTCTCCCCCAG
>JAKUCV010000628.1:5054-33981 GCA_028386065.3 Turnera subulata | reverse complement strand
ACTAAGAAGATTTGTAGATTAGCTAACTAGTAAAAGTATAGGAATAATTATTTAAGATTTCTATCATTTAATTATTTAGAATATTTACTATTCTATTTTATTTAATATGAATATTTTGACATTTTAGTAATATTTAATAATTTTTTATATCTATCTTATTTTGATATTACTTATAAGTATGTTTATCTAGTTAATGTAATCATTTTTTTTTTCATTTTTTGTTTATTGTACCTAAGGAAGTATTTGTGCTTGGATAGGAAACTTAATTTAAAAACTTATGATTTTCATTATACTAATTTTCTTAGGCAAAACCATTTGTCTGATATTTTTTATGAATAAAATAAAATTAAAATATAGATAAATGCATAAGGTAGCCCATTACATTTATTTATATGGTTTTTTAAAACATATTTATATTGTAATTTGTTAAATAGCAAGGTCTTCTTTATATACACCAAGCCATCATGATAACTGCATACTCATAATTATTAAGTCCATTTTCTTTGTAATTTTTTAATTTGTCATATAATATATTTTAGTTGTATCTGTTATATATTTTTTCTTATATTAATTAGAGAATGAAAAATTACTAAAAGTAAAAGCAAGGCTTATTCTCTATTATCTAATACATCATCTAATTGAAGTGCCGGTAGAAGTATGGACTATGAAATTAAGCTTGTAAGACTTTAAATTTTTTCAATTCTCTTCACATTTTCCATTCAAATATAATATAGTAATATGGCTGATATAAGCTGGTAAAATAATATTACAATACTAAACAAGCTTTTTAAAAATTAAAATATTTTTATTAATAATTAATATATGAAAATTTAACATTTAAGAGAGAAAATATTCATCAAATAAATTTAATGAACAACGATAAAATTGAAGAAGAAGAACATCTACTAAATCGAAATTCTCATTAGCAAGTGTCTATTAAATAAAATTAATTAGCAACTATGAAATTGAGGAAGATTATTTATGTTTTTAAAAGTTGGATACTTTTGATATATATATATGTATATATTGATATTGAAAGAGTTTCCTGATCAATTGTAGGACTATTCTCTACTTGTGACTTACGCATCACCCTTCAAATCTTACTTTCGCATATTTCTATCATAATTAAAATTTATAAATTTAGTTAACTACATAAAATTATATAAGAGAGTTTATCGTTACTAATTAAAAATATATTTATTTAACCATTTTAATTATACTTTATTTATGCACATTTTACTCTAAGATTAGATTTTTTAAAGCATATCCACTACTAAAGTGAAAGTCATTTATCCTACTCAAGCCATATCACTTTTTCTAAGAACACCTTGCAATTTTAAAAATTAAAAACTATATAGGTACATTAAATTTTTAGGGTTAGTTTGAAATTTGGAATACCTCCACCAACCATTTCTGTTAGTTAAATTTGTATGAATCACTCATAAGTCTTGATCCCTAGATTTGAAAATCCCCCCAATGTTTTTCTGACGATTGGAGAGCTTGCATAAAATTTTTTGGTACATCGGAAGAGTTAAAAAGCAAAAAAGAAGTAACATACTAGAGGTGCAAATGCGCAACACCTGAAAAATCAGCAAAGAGCATCGGCTACAGACCCGTGGGAGGACACTAACCCAATGGAGTCAGTAGAATCTGACTCGAAGATCACCCGCCTAAAACCCCTGTCCCAGGCCAATTGTAAGCCCTCACGGATAGCAGAAAGTTCCGCCACCAAATTAGTGTGGTCACCCAAATAAGAAGCAAATCCAACAAACCAAACACCCAGATGGTTCTGAATATGAACCTCTGCACCTGCTTGTGAATATCCGACCCAAAATCACTTGGGCTCATTCACCTTTCCTTCACACCTTCTTCATAACCGTCATCCAACATCTTTGGAGTCGCCACCCAAATTTTATTAAGGGACAAAAAATTAGGAAAATATCCTTCATGTGACTCCATTTAGGCAACCGGATAACGAACCATAGATGCTGGACCCGGAGATTCGTCTTGGGAAGGTGTTAGGCACCCATCCATGTTGGGGCGAAACTTTGTGCACTTAGAGGATTATGTATGCCTTGTGCAAGTGTGCAGGTGTGAACATCAAAACACATAATAACTGAATATTAAAAAGAAAGGGGAGAAGAAGAAGAATGGGCTTGAGTTTCCACCACTAAAAACCACCTACGTACCCCGGCGACCGGGTTCAAAGCCCACGTAGTTCTTGACATGGCATCACAACAATCACATCATCATCAACATCAGTATCTGAACAATAATTGGTCAGACAAAGAAAGGGACTAGGATTACCTCTAGTAGCCCTCCTCTAGCTCCTTGGTTTGGGTTGTGCCTCCCACACAATTTCCTCCCACTCTTCAACTCAATCTTGGAGTTCTTCTAGATTTTCCCCTTTTGCTGCCTTCAATGGATGATGCTACTCATGGAATTCTGCCAGAGTTTTGCCTATGGAACTATTTCCTAAGCTTGGTTCAAAGCTTTATGAAGAGTGTTTGTGTAATAGAATGTGTGTCTTAAAATATGAGAGGAGGGCCCTATTTACAGTGTTCTGGGTAGCCTAGGGGCGTGGACCAACTTAATGATCAAGGTAATGACCCAAAAAACTGGGCCAAAAGCGAGTAGAATCAGATTACGGGCGAAAATCGGGGAGAAAACGCGTTTCTGGGGGTGCATGACCGCCATGGCCGGCGGTCATCCTACGAATGACAGCCAGGCCGGGCGGTCATGGGTGGAAGACCGCCCAGGCCCGGCGGTCATCCTGAATTGACCGCCCGCACTTGCGCGTCTCACTCGTTCTTTCCTTTTTCGGTCCCGATTCTCCCATAATTCCTCCCTGATTGATCCTACTGTGTAATTAGCCCCTAGACTGCTCAGAATCCTCTGCTTTCTTGATTACTACTACTCTCAATCATCTCCTAATTGACTATTTACACATTGATTCCTCATTTTAAGCCAAAATCATACCAAAAACATTCTTGCTATTAAGGAATGATTTAACTCTGATTTTCCACGAAAATCAGAGCTAAATTTGTCTGCAAGCAAGGTGTTAATGGGCTGTGCAACTCTGAAGAAAGTCCATACCTTATTAAATTGGACCCTTACATTTATCTTCAACCCAAGAATAAATATAATCGGGTTTAATAAATGAACAAGCCCAAAATTAATAAGATAAAATACATTTTAGCAATTTAGTCCTTAACATATCCTATGATTAAATCGCCTCATTAATTCTAGGCATATAAAAGTCTTAATTACTATAACGTATAAATTTTACTAAAATTAAACCCCATTCATGCTTCAACACAAGTCTAACTCATCAATCTTATAATACATACATGTCTGGAGTCTAATCTCAATGTAATTTTCATAGGTCAAATTTGGGTGTTCACAGTGCTCTTCTCGGATTATGAAACGAACTCCCATCCACATTCAACTTCACCCATGAGATAGTGGGACAATGCCAAAGCACCAGATTAACAGGTCTACGAGGTGCAACGCCAAACTCTGGAGCAAAAGCTGCACCATATTCACGAGCCAGCTTCCGCGCCCGAGCTACAAGAACCAAAGGCAAAAGTACAACATCATTAAAGATAGCGCCATCACTGGCACACCACAGCAGCCAATTCATAGCCACCACTTGAACATAATGATCAAACCATTGAGCAAAAGGAGAAAGGATAAGCATCCTCATCAGAAAAATAATTCAATAAACTCCATACGGCCCATGAATGCGGACATTGAAGAAACAAGTGGTCAAAGTCTTCATCCTCCAAACCACACTGCGGACATAGGGCAGTAGCAGCAAACCCAGCCCATGATAACGAACCCCTGTCAACAAACGCGGTTATCGAACCAGCCAAATAAAAGTTTGTAGCTTAACAGGCACCCTCAAACGTCACGCCCACTTCCACTCCAAACCAGACACACTAACTAAAGAACATGACAACTAGCGATAGGCTGACCTCGCAGTAAGAGCGCCATCACTTGACAGCTTCCAATATATAGAATCTGGCGGGAAAGACAATTGCGCAAGCGGCACCTCCAATAATCGCGAAAGGACCGGAGTAGGAAGTACATCCCCAACAACCAAAAAATGTCACTCCCTATTAATAATAACATTTTCCACTCGCATTGTTTCAAGCCCTTCTGGGATAGCAGTCACTAATTCTGCCAGAACAACATCTCCAACCTAACAGTCATACCAAAAGGATATAGTATCTCTGAAGCCCACCCGCCATCTAAAACCTTCACGGAGCACATCAGTGTTGCGAAGGACACCCTTCCAAAAAGGCGAAGCAGTGAGCGACACATCATGCTCCAACAAGTGCTCTTCCCCTAAATACTTGGCACACAACAAATGCACTCATGGTTTATCCTCTGCCTATAACAACGAGCAAATTCTACTTTCCCCAACATAGCAAGATTATTCGTTCTAGCTTGACGAATACTCAAACCACCACACATTTTGAAAGGGTCACCACCTCCCAGGATAATAAATGAACACCACCAGTGCCATCTTCCGACCAAAGAAACTGATGCGCTAACCGGTCAATAGCATCATAGACACTCACCGATAACCAAGCAACCTGCATGGAATAAAAGGGGATCGCAAAAACTGTAGATTGCATCAAAGTCATACAGCCTGCAAGGGGAGGTGCTTCGCTTGCCAAACCGATAAACGACTCTGAATCCCACCAAGAAGAAACTGATAAGTGTGTCGGCAAACTTGACCTTGTAAGAAAGGCATCCCCAAGTATTTGCCTAAATCAGCCACCATAGGCATACCGAGGGCCGAACGCAAAGCAATCGCCCTATTGCGAGCAACACAAGGAGCAACATATAACTGGGATTTAGTAGAAATAATCGTCACCACAGAAAAGGCACAAAATTCTTGGAAAGTAGACAAAACCACATGAGCCTTCACACTTGTGGCACCAACAAACAATAACACGTCATCCGCAAAGAGAAGATGGGAAAAACAAGAACCTATACGAGATGCACGAGCAGGTCGCCACACACCCCGCTGGACTTGCTGACCAATCAATAAAGATAGATGCTCCATACAAATGACAAACAAATAGGGAGATGAAGGATCTCCTTGCAGCAGACCACGCCGACTCTGGAACGCTGGCAATTTCTCCCCATTCCATAAGACTGAAAAAGAAGTAGATGATTCAAAATATGATCAAAGCAACAATGACGACTGGAAAGCCAAAAAATTGTAAGCAATGCTCCAAAAGACCCCAATGGACCCCGATCATATGCCTTAGACAAGTCTATCTTAACATTTAAACTTTGAACTACCAAAAAAATATTTTAAAAAATGTAAATAGTTTAAGAGGAATTTGCATATGTGATAAATAGTTACTAAACTGCTTTGACTTAGCTGATTGAGATTCCAAACAATCACCGACGCAGGTGGCATACCCCTCTCTAAATTGGAAGAGGTTTTCTTGAAATATATAAAGAAAATTAAAAAATGGAATAATGGCTTAGGAAGTCCGAAAACTTTAGGTGTGATCCTATTTGAGTCCTAAAACTTTTTAGTTTGTTAATTCAATCCAAAATCATTATTATAGAGTCTAATTTGTTAGCTTGTTAAAAGCTTAATTAAATAATTTATTAAGGCTAATCGTGTTTAGTAGTTAAATAATGAATTTCTAATGATTCTGATGCTCATTACACTGTTTTGATGATTAAGAAAACATTCTGATAAGCACTTGCGCTACTTAAGTTTTTGGCAAAAATATTTGGTTTCACTCAGGAACCAAATGCATGGAGATTTGGCTTCACCGAGCTGCAGGACATGATGTTGCTTTCAGATATTGATGCATGCGCGTTGTCCCAAAAAAATAGTTGACATTTAAAATGTCAACTAGCGGTTATACTTGTAGCCCAAGTATTAGAAAAAGATGTAAAAAGTGGTCTTCACATCTTCTAACTGCCCAAGGAACTTCGGTGGTCCATACTTACCATGTTTGGAATCTTTTTTGAAGTATGGTGCTGTAAGCTTGAAGATTCATCCAGTTTTGGTTGCGCCTACGTTGACTATTTTAGTTGGAGAAGTAAGAAGTCAATCTCTATGCCAACTGGACATTAAGTAGCCGTTATGGAACCAATACTCCCAACCTTATAATCTATATATTGAGGACAGAAGCCTCATTGAAGATCAGCCTAGCCATTTGATGTGCATGAAATTATATAATTTTTACAGCACACACTGTCTTCTTTTGGCCTTGCATTCATCCTTAATTCATGCATTTAGATGTAAATTCACTTCTTTTCGTGCTAAATCCATCTTTCCTTACCCTTGGATGCTTTCAAGTGCAATTTGGTGCTTTTAGGAGCATATTCGACGATTTTGGTCAGCAGCGCTGCTGTTGAAGAAACTGGACCAATTGCCTGCAGCGCCGCTGTCGACAAAATATCTGCTCTTAAACCTTTTCCTTCCAGAGAACCTTTTGCTTTGGAGGAGATTTGACGATTATAGCCCAAAACCATTGAGGCGTTGTGAAGAGCACTTCTTGAAGAAATACCTTCCTGACGCCAAGATGGATGAACTTCGAGGTGAAGTTTTCAATTTCAAGCAGAAATATGACGAAATCTTAGTGGAAGTGTGGGAACGATTTCAGGATCTGGTCCAAAGCTACCTTGCTCATATGGTGTACCCACAAAGCGCTGCTGGGAATTTTCTACCGAGCTATGTCACTAGAGGATAGACGCACCCTTAATGTTGCTGCTGGAGGAAAGTTCAAGGAAGCAATGTATGAGGTAGCTAAGAGGATTATGCTAAACCTAGAGGATGAAGATGAGCCGCGCCGGAACACCAGGGGTGTACATCATGTCGATAAGACTACTAACCTGGAAGCATAAATTGCAGCTCTCACTAAACACTTCAAGGATTTTACAGCGAAGATGGTACAACCCGTTACGACTAACAGTGTTTGTGAAATATGCCAGGTCTTCACTCTTTCCTTGAGTGTTCCGGAGAACAATTCTGAGGAGGCTAATTTCATTGACCACCGCCCCAATCCGCCCTATAATAATTATAATCAGGGGTATAACCAAGGATGACACTCAATTCCGAATTTAAACTACCACCAGCAGCGACAGCAGCTGTCACGACAGGGTGGAACACAAGAGGGATCTTCTGAGATGATGGGGATGATGAAGCAGCTGATGGAAAGTGTGAGCAAGATCAACAAGGAAGTGACTATGCTGAAGGCTCACAACAAGATGATTAAGAATCAGGTTGCACAATGCGCTATGCAGCAGCAGGAACCGGAAGGCTGTCGGGACAAGCAGAGGCAAATTCAAAGGAGCAGTGCAATGCTGTGACTCTAAAGAGTCTGAAGGAGCTTCCAGATCCTATTCCTGAGCCAGTACAGGTGGCAGCACCAGATTTTGAGAAGAAACAGGAAGCAGCGCCTGAACCAGTGATGCTGCCAGGGGCTGCATCCAAGAAAAGCCATTACCAGCACCCTACCAGCCTCCACTACCATACCCACAAGTTTACAAGAAGAGCAGGCTTGAGGATCAGTACAAAAAGTTTGTGGATATGCTTAGTGGTCTCCGGTTGGAAATTCCATTCACCACTGTTCTAGATCAAATGCCCACAAATGCAAAATTCCTGAAGGAGATCCTCACCAACAAGCGTAATGTGGAGAACTAAACAGTGGCGCTGGCAGCTAATTGTAGTACCGTGTTGCAGCACCAAATTCACACCCCTAAGTTGGGCAATCCAGGGTGTATTTTTATTCCTTGTGAAATCAATACTCAGTATTTTCACAAAGCTCTATGTGATTTAGGGGCAAGTGTGAGTTTGATGCCCTTGTCAGCAGTACAACAGCTGGACTTTGGGGAGATTAAACCTACCCACATGGTACTACAGCTGGCTGACCGATCCATTAAGTACCCTATTGGAATCTTAGAAGATGTGCCTGTGAAAGTAGGGAAGTTCTTTATTCCCTGTGATTTTGTCATCATGGACATGAAGCTTGATGACCAGACTCCAATCATTTTAGGGAGACCTTTCCTAGCCACAACGGGCACGTTGCTTGATACAAGAGATGGAAGTGTGAAATTTAGAGGCAGGGGAGGGGACTATAGAGTTTAATGTCCAGAAGACTTTGAAGTCTGAGCTCCCAACTAATGCCTACTATATGGTTCAGATTCTAAATGATGATCTGGAGGATATTGTGGCTGAAGCAGCGCCCGTTGATGACACTGTTGATGCATTATTGGCATGTCTGGCCAATAGTGCAGTACCGGAGGATGAAGATCCTGCTCTGGGAGATGTGGCACACTTACTTTCCACAACTCCAATCGTACATCCCTCGCAGTAGGTGTTTGAAGTGCTCCAGCGACCAGCTGCAGACGCTGCTCCACCATCAGCCAAACCAGCAGTGGAATTGAAACCAGTTCCACCTCTTCTCAGCCCTTCTCTCTGCATGCATCGCATCCCATTAAAGGACGGGTGGAAAGCCATGGTTGAGCAACAAAGGAGATTGAATGAGAACATAAAGGAGGTGGTCAAGAAGGAAATTCCTAAACTTCTTTTTGAGCCACCACGAGCAGCGTGAGCTACAAGGTGTCCAACTACAAGACGTAAAAGAAGCGCTGCTCGGGAGGCAACCCGAGGTAAGTTTTACTGTTTTTTCATACATCCCATTAGTTTTATTTTTGTTTTCATTTTTCCTGCCATAAAAAGTAGAAAATCAAAAAACCATAAAGACAGGGGGAGTGGGATGGCAAGCAGTGTACACTGCCAGTGCAACACACCACCATCGGCAAATAGAGAAGCATACTTGACCTTTTGCATTTTATTTTCCAGTGCACTGTTTGCGATATTGTGTTCACTGTTTGTTATGCTAAATGCCCACTGTACCCCTGCATCCATGCATTTTCATTATTTGCATCTCACGTTTTGTTTCAAGTTTGGGGGAGCACCTCCCTTTTTGTTATGTTTTTATTTTTATGTGTTTTGTGCTTTATTTCTGCCCCAGTGAGGACGATGTGGAATTTAAGTTTGGGGGAGGCAGAAATTAGCATTTCTTTGTTATGCTTTCCATTTGCATTCTGTTTTTATGGCCAAAGGACTTTTGTTGTGTATGCTGGTGGACTTTTTATGCATTTTCTCGATTTATTCATTGATACAGCGCGCTGACAGCGCCGCTGCTTGCTGTTTCGATTCTTGTTTATTTTTAATTGAACTTACACTCGATTTTGGGTCCTTTTAGTTAAGTTTAGTCTATGCAGGATGTGAAATCGAAATTAGTTTTGTCATCAAACTCCATTGAGGTAACAAGTGCCAATCTTTTCTTTAAATTGGGCAGTACCTACTGTTGACAATTTTAGAACTGACTCTTTTTCTTTCAAAACGAAATTTTTATCATCTTGGCATACTAGAGGACATGATATAGGCATTGTTTGTTGAGCTTAATTTCACTTCTTCTTACCTATATCATTATTTCACTTGACAACTCCTTTGAGCTTAGGTTGATGGTTGACTTTCTTTGATATTAGCCACATCATCACACCTTAGCTTTTTGAGCCTCGTACGACCATCATGGTGCTTAAGCACACTATTCTTTGAATTTTAGTCCGACCCTGTCTGCTTGCTTTCTTAGTTATAATGATCAGTGTGACAGTGTTGTGGCAACGTCGCTGCTAGGTGAAAAAGATGGAGATTGTCGAAATTTCTGACTGGAGCTTGATAATTCAATGACATGGAGATTTGTAAAGTACTTTTGTAAGATCAAGGGAGTTTTATAAATAGGGGTACACAAAAAAAATCATCAAAATCAAATGTGAAAAGAGGTACCCATTATGCTCCCTTGACAATTTTTTTTTTGCTCATATTATCTCCTATAATCAATATGTGTTCCAACATTCTAGTTTTCTTGGTTTGTGTACTAAATTGAAGATAAAGCTATCTAAGTTCGAATTTTGGAAGGTAAGCAGCTGTTGTTAGCCTATATAATTCCCTTTCTTTGGTAGCCATCCTCATTACAAGACCAAGAAAGACCTGTTGATCCTTGTTTATGCCTTGATGATCATTAGTGGAGATTGAAAATTTGAGTCGGCTTATGAGATAGTTGTTTTTGGCCCTGGTGCTTAATTCAATATATTGGCATGAGAAACTTAGATGGATTAACGATTACTTACTATTTTATTTTGATCATTTTGTGTCTGTTAACCTTGCTGAATTAGAGAAGATAACTTTCTTTCAAAAGAATACACAGGATATTGAGCAGTGAGCATTGTCGCGTGCGTAACAGGTGCTGTTGATGTGTTTAATTTGAGAAAGTACTTGTAATTTCCTGCAGCATCATTTTTCTCTGTGTTCTAATTTGTATTTTTGCTTGAGGACAAGCAAAGGTTCAAGTTTGGGGGAATTTGATGTGCATGAAATTACATACTTTTTACAGCACACACTGTCGTCTTTTGGCCTTGCATTCATCCTTAATTCATGCATTTAGATTTATATTAACTTCTTTTCATGCGAAATCCATCTTTCCTCACCCTTAGATGCTTTCAGGTGCAATTTGGTGCTTTTCGGAGCATATTTGACGATTTTGGTCAGCAGCGCCGCTGTTGAAGAAACTGGACCAATTGCCTAGCAGCGCCGTTGTCGACAAAATATCTGCTCTTAAACTTTTTCCTTCCAGAGAATCTTTTGCTTTGGAGGAGAATTGACGATTATAGCCCAAAACCACTGAGGCGGTGTGAAGAGCACTATTCCAGTACAAATTGGATGCCTGACAAAGCGCCTGCAGTGGCACTGGCGTCAAGACCCTATTTTTACTAGGGTTTGCGCCTAATTTCCAGGAATATTTAAGAGGGGATGCACCTAGACATTCCCAGCAAGGAAAGAAGATTTAAAGAGTAATTCTTGAAGCTAAAGTCTAGGAGTTTTATTCCAAATCCTACATGCATAAATTCCTATCTTTTAGGAATAAAATCCTAGATATAAAAGCATCAGTTGCTAGACAAAATTTACAGCTTTTGGAGGAGCAAAGGTCACGATTTGGCTAGAAGAAAAGTGATTGTTTTTAGGAGCATGTCGACAACTCTTTGTTTATTGTTTTTATATTTCTCCATAAACTAATTCTTCTATCTAGGTTCGACAGATGTAGCTACAGTATGATGTTTAACCTATGATTCATATTTCTTGTTTCTTTTAATTTGTTCTTGTCTTGATTTCAAATAGAGTGCTTAACAGTGTCTGCAGTTTGATCACCCTCAAACACTTCTTAGACGCCTTAGTGACGCACATAACGGAGAAATTAAGAACTCAGACCGTTCTATATCGGACCTCTACCCCTACCGATCGTCGAAAGAGACTTTAGGGTTAGTTGAGGATAACAGCGCCTGGCACTGCGGCACTGCGCCTTAGGGAAGAGCTTCACTGACGAAAGCAGGTTGTTCCAGAACTAGGGTAGGTTTATATCTATACAAGACAGTAGTTATAAACACTTTAGGCTAGGTAGCCCTTCAAGGTAGGCGAATTAAAGCACCAGAGCATTGAATTGTTGTTAGACAGCGACGCTGTAGTGAACCCCGGACAACCTAGGTCTCCATCCACTGCGTTTTCTACCCAATCGACACCCAACCTTCTTTTCTCTGATCTAATTACGTGATTGATTTTGTTTACTATCTCACTCCCTTATATTTCTTGCTATTTAATTTATTAGTCTTTTA
This sequence comes from Turnera subulata, assembly GCA_028386065.3. Classification (NCBI taxonomy): domain Eukaryota; kingdom Viridiplantae; phylum Streptophyta; class Magnoliopsida; order Malpighiales; family Passifloraceae; genus Turnera; species Turnera subulata. Next base: position 22,263 of record JAKUCV010000628.1, on the reverse strand, counting down.
TATTTTGGATTAGTACTCTCAAATCACTATTGGTTATTTACTTTTGTTGTTTATAGTCTAATTGATTGAGAGCCTGAGGTCAGTATTGTTTCGCAGTCCCTGTGATTCGACCTTGTTTACTACAGCAACGCTGTGCACTTGCAGCCAATTTTGCACGAACACCATTCAAGTAATTCTAAGTTTCTGAAAAGAGCTTATCCTTGTGAAAACTACTTTGAACTGAAACTTGTAACTTCTTGAGTGAGTCACTCTTGAAGTCTTTTCCTGTAAAAGGATTGTTGAAGCAAGAAATAGGTGTTAGTCTTGTTGGGTAGATAAAACTAAGTTCAGCTTTAGGTTAGGTTTGCAAGTTATGCCCGTGAAAAAATTGTGATTGTATTGTATCTTTTGGCGCGCCTGTGAAAACTAAATGTGTGGATAGTTAGACTCTGAGAGGACCCAGACCAAAATTAATGACTCTGTGAGGACCCGGGCCAAAATTAATTGTACTCCCTCTTCTTATTCTTACACCTTCTTCTGAACCAACATCCAACATCAATTGAGTTCCCATCCAAAATTTATTATAGGGAAAAATTCAGGGGAAAATCTTTCTTAGACATCAACAACTTCTTAAGGCAACCAATCATAACAATTCAAAGATGTTGGATTCGGAGATTCGCCACAGATGGGAAGGTGTTAGATACCCATCCGTATTTGGGGCGAAATCATGTGCAGTTGATGAAAAAAGTATGCCATATGCCACATCATCACCATCATCAACAACAACAACTCAAAAACGAAATTAAAAGAATAAAATAGAAAATAAACATGTAATTGAGTGTGAGATTCCACCACTAGAATCGGCCTACGTACCCCGGCGACCGGGTTCAAAGCTCACGTAGTTCTTGCATGGCATCACACAATGATCAAAGCATCATCATCACAACAAGCAATTCGTCCACAGTGTTACCTATTGTAGCCCTCCTATAGCTCCTTGTTTGGGTGTCTTCTAACCCGATTTTTCTTCCACTCCTTGGCTCAATTTTGCATCGACTTCAACCACAAAAATAATAAAGAAGACAGTCGAATTAGCTTCTGAACTCAACAGTAAAGTTATAGATCTCCTTCTTAGATTTCTTGGGACACCAAAATTGCAGCAATCCTACTTCTACAACTCGAGATATGGCCGAATTATTGAGACTATGCCCAACAGGGACTTCTACTCGGGATCACCACCTTCTTCCGCCTTTGAATCACCTCCGGTGCCTTCTTCTTGCTCTCCTCTCGCTGCTGACTCTTTGATATTCCTCTCCACAAAATTTCTCCAGAATAACAGCTAATCTAAGGGTTCTTAGGCTTATAGAAGGAGAGTTTCTCCATGCTCCTAAGCTTGTAGTGTGTAGAAAAGAAGAGAAGACTGTCCCCTTAATTTGTGTGTAAGGGGAGGAGGGGGAGGGTGTTCTATTTATATTGTTCAGGGTCTCAAGGGTCATCCCATTGATCCTAGGGTCGAAATTGAACCTCTAGATCTGATGGTTGAGAGCTAGGATCAAGAAAAAAGGAAAAAAGAGAAAATTTTCCAAAGCTGGAACACATAACCGCCCATCCTTGGCGGTCATCTCGCGGCAACCGCCAGGATCTGGTGGTTATTTCTTAAAGGCTGCCCAGGCTTGGCAGTCATATCTCGGGCCCATGCACTGTTTCTGTTCTTTTCCTTTTTTGCATTTTTCCTCTTTAATTCCGACTTTTACTTGTTCTCCACGCCCTCTAGAATGTTTCGTAACCCAGAAGCACTTATAACTTGTAGCTCACACCCTAATTTTTTTCTATTTATCAACTACACATCAAAATTTGCCTCTTTTCTACCCACTTTACCAATAAAAACACAATAAACAAAAAAAATATATTTTAATTCTGAATTTCTACGAAAATTAGAATCAAAATTGATTGCAGGTAATGTGTGATTATGGGCAGCTATTGCTGGAGGGTCCATATCTTATTGTTCCAGACTTTAAATTTATTTTTGACCCAAAATTAAATCATCTCAATAATAATGGGTGAAAACAAATAAAAGGCCACACAAATAAAATACCTGTATTCTATTAAATTAGACCTAATAATATATTTTAGTCTTGGATCAAATCATCTCAATAATCACCAAATAAAATATATTAAAAGCCCAAATTAATAAAATATTAATATTTCATTAAGTAAAATTATAGGCATGCTCTAGCCTATGACTAAATCAACTCATCAATCCTTATGCACAATCATATCCGTAATCCAAAATAACAAAATATTCGTGGGCCAAATTTGTTTATTCAGAGACTCTAAACTGCTTGTGCCATTTACATACCTGCCTTTACTCATTTATTCTTTACGTTTCACATGTTGCTGCATCACAAAACCAAATCTTCGAAAAACAAAATTAGCTAATTCACCCCCACCCCCTTGTGAGCACCGCACCCCGGCTTGGTTGGCAAGGATATTGTTCCCTGACAGTGGCTTAAATTCGATTGCTTGCAACTTGTGATAATTGTTCTCAAAATGCATGTGAACTTACGTAGTTTAAGTGGAGAGAATCGATTTGATGATTCCCGGGATAGACGAATTAACTAGTTTCCAAAGAACCATCTTTCCAAATATATTCCCACATGAAAGTAGAGGAGTCACAACGGTCTCACTTAAAACTCAGCGACCCAGAAAGAATATACTTGCACGGTATTCGTACTTTTGGCTATGTTCGTTTGTTTCGCTCCTTTGATGAGGATAGGCTTTGACTTGTGAACTATTTACTTCTTTGCAGGATATGAGAGGCGCACTCTCGCGCAATTTCCATTTCTCTGTTCATATATCAAGCCCTTCCTTGAGAAGTAATCATTATAAACCCGGACAAATTCACATGAATACTTGGCACACACTATTTTTGGTGTTCTCTTGATTATCTGCAAACAAGGAGTCGCCACCCAAGTTTATTAGGGAAAACTTGAGAAAAACCCAAAATTGACTCCGGAAAAAGAATTAGTCTCTAAAAGAAATAATAATAAGAGAGAAGAATGTTGTGAGCTCAGTAAATTGGTATTTGCTGTTGCGTATGATATATATATTACTGGAACTCATGTACAGGTACAATCATATATTACTCTACTTGTTGTATAGTTGTTGTTATCACAATCTCTATACAGCATTATCATACAGTGTGATAAGCCTGATCATTACCCTTGATTGTTATCAGGTTGGTGATGTTATCATTGTGAAGATGAGCATGATCTCTATCTGAAGAATGTCTGGTAACACTAGACTTCCTAACATCCCCCCGCAAACCAAACTCGGCAGTATTGGCGAGATTGAGTTTGTTTCGCAAGGCTGTGTAACGTGCTGAACTCAACCATTTAGTTAAAATGTCGGCTAGTTGATCCTCACTGTTAATAAACCGAACATGAAGCTGTCGTTGTTGAATTTTGTCATCGAAGAAGTGATAATCGATCTCCACTTGTTTGGTGTGTGCATTATGAACTGGATTCATACTGAGGTAAGTGGCTCCCAGATTATCACACCATAGGGAAGGTGGACTAGCAGACAACCCCAATTCTCGTAGCAATTGCTGCAACCAAACAACCTTTGCTGCTCCATCAGCCAAGGGTTTGCATTCCACCTTTGTAGATGAGCGTGCTACTGTCTGTTGTTTTCTCGAAGCCCATGAGATCAAGTTGGAACCAAGATAAATAAGAAAGCCACCAGTGGACTTCCTATTGTCTAAACAGCCCCCCCAATCAGCATCCGTAAAGACTTGGAAATCCATTGATGCTGCTGGAAGGATATGCAATCCATAGTGTTTCGTTTGTTGAAGAAACCGAAGGATCCGTTTTACGGCTTGGAGATGGATATCCGAGGGAGAATGCATGAACTGACTGACCTTACTGACAACAAAGGCAATGTCTGGGTGAGTAATTGAGAGGTACTGAAGAGAACCCACTATAGACGGTGGGATGTAGGATGCGACATGAGAGTACCTTGTCCAAGCTTGAGTTTCTGTGTTGTGGAAGCAGGTGTAACCGTAGAATTGGAAGAGTCCATCCCAGTTTTATGTAGGTGAGTAAAAGTCCACGAGAGGTTGCTGTGACCTCTACTCCCAAAAAATAATGAACTGCACCCAAGTCACGCAAGGCAAAAACTCTTCCCACATCATGTATTAGTTGGCGAATAAAAGCAGGATTATTGCCAGTCACAAGCATATCATCTACATAAACTAGTAGATAAACCACAGCATCACGAGACTTATAAATGAGCAAAGAAGGGTCTGACCGTGAAACCTGAAATCCCAGAGTCAAAAGAATAGGGGTGAGCAAATCCTCGATTCGGCACGGTATATGAATTTTCCGACATACCTAATTTTCGACCAACGCCGAGCCGTTTACCCCTCAATGCCGATGGGCTTGGTGCCGATCAGTACCGACGTCGGTACGGTCGGCTTTTAGCCCTGCTGATGCCGGTAATATGACTAAGCCAGAACTCAAAAATTTCCAGAATTTCACATGTTTGACATACATAACCAAAACCAAATCCTTAATCCAATACAAACCAGCAAGCATACAAATTGGGAATGAAGGGTTGAGACTCGAGTATTTAACGAATACGAGCTTCGATTGGGTGCAGAGAGCCTTAGGGTTATAGTAATTTGGGGATTTTTTGTTTTGATTTGGGGATTAGGGTTTGTGACTCTCAGACATTGAATCGAAAGAGAACTCAAGCCCGAGAGTCAAGAAGGTCGAAGGAGGGTGGAAGAGAAGAGAACTCAAGCACAGGCCGACGCCGACCGCAGTTGAGGGAGAGAGACTGAGAAGGAGAGGAATGAGGGAGGGTTCGATGCGATCTGAGAATTGAGAGAAAGAGAGAGAGTTGAGATGAGAGCGGCGAGAATTTGTGTGTGAGTTAGTAGTGTTTTTAGTGTTTTAATTTCTGTGTTTGGGTCATTGGGTTGGGTGGATGTTGGTTGGGCTATCGGGTTCGGTTGGGTATTGGGGGGTTGGGGGGGGGCCTGTGAGTTTTGGGGGTGTTGGGCCTGGTGGTATCGACCTGTGCCGAGTACCGTCGGCTCGAAACGCTCTCGACCGATGATAACTTCCTGCAAGTATACAGGGTTGTTGTAGTACCAAGGTCGTCTCACAGGGATTTTTGCCAAGTACTATTCAACTAAGCAACTTATGATTATCTAGAAAAATAAATAATGTTGAGGGATTGATGTTTGAAACGAAAACTAAAGCGGTTAATAACGAGATTAAACTCAATAATACAAAGCAACTAAGACTTCAGAGAATTCCTTGCCAATATTTCCATACAATTAAGCTACGCATAAGCAGGCCATGTACTATCACCACAAAGCTAGCCAATGTAGTATCTATGAATTAAATTCTGAAATTAAACTTCTTTAAAAGAAACGAGAAACTTAAACTAGACTGATAGCCTACTCTCATAGCACCGTAAAATCCCTTCCTAGTTTATGTCCACTATCCATTTCCCAGTGATGAAATAAACTAAGAGCACTAAGAAATTTTCCTACTTAATCCCCAATAAAAAGCACGCCTCCCTTGAGGTCGGTTTTTATAGCCCGGTTTATGTTTTCCTATAGGTAAACGACGCTGTCACTTAACGTTCGCCTATTATGGATTTATGCTAATTGGTGATCAAGCAACTAACATAGTGAAGATTCATGAACCGAATTAAAGAAGAATAAAATCAGAAAATAAAACTTTTATTTAAATAAGCATGGAAACATTAACAAGTTTACCCCCTAATCCTAGACAAGAAAATTAGGTAGACATAACAATTAGAAAGAAGACAAAAGTAAAATGGAAATACATTAAGGGAGGAGTAAGGGAAGAAGAAGAATTACAAATGATGACGAATATGGCTCCTCTTCAATAATGTAATCTCCACGTACAAAAGCCTTTTACAATTCTAATTGCAAAGAGAAAAGCTAACTACCTAGTATTCTATTTTGTCTTTTTGCAGGGAGTGTGTGATGATGTCCTTTAGTGAGCTTGGTGCTTGTCCTTTTATAGTACAATGGAGAAAGGGAAAGTGGCTGAAAAATGACCATCTAATGGCGCCAAATGAGGAGCAAAGTGCCACCTTTCTTGCGCCAAAAATAGGTGAAGTCGACCACTTCACATGCGCCAAAATTAGTTGGTGCAATTGCCACCTTTGAAACTCCCACATGCATGCAAGATTAAGTCATCTCTTCCTGCTCCTTTTCCTCATGTCATGCAGCAAAGGACAAGTGGACCAATTCTCCTTCCTAGATAAGTGCATTCATCCAAAATTAGTGGAGAGTGGTACACTTGTGTAATCACCCAAACCACCTCCAAATTTAGCATGCGGACCACCAGAATCTTTAGAATAATTTTCAGATCATTTCTGGAAATTCTAGACAAAAATCTTGAGAATTAATCTGGGCTTGCCACGTGGCCATGGACTGCCCATGCTGGAACGTTCTGCATGGGCTGCTTGTGCAGGAATTGTGCTACTAGCCCAAATTTTGTCTTTTAGTCCTTATTTCTGTACAAAGAAGCAAGACACTCGAACAAAAGGGATTATTAAAATAAAGCAAGTAAAATGCATGAAAATAAATTAAAATAAATAATATTTGCAAGTAAAAAATGCATAAAAATGGACCGTAAATGAGTGTAAAACGCACACTCATCACCATCCCAAACTTGATATTTTGCTTGTCCGCAAGCGATTATCGTGAGAAACGGGATGAAAACTTCTTACCCATTGGAATCAACCAGAGTTGCATGGAAAATCTCCAAATGTTGCAAAATGGAGCCCGGCAACCGACCTAAAAAAATCGTGAGAAATAGTGCCAAGATGGTCCGAATATGTACTTTGTAAGGCACTTAATCCAATTGATTAAATTCACAACTTCCCTATCTGTTTGCTAAAATAAATTTGGCAGTTTTGAAAAACTAAAAATAAGGTCAAATATGCAGGTCCAGCAAGGATTGAATTTCAGGGATCAAAAGGTCTTTATTGGGTTGTAATGGGGCTTATGTTGAGTTTAAGACAGAAGGGTAAGAGGTAATCAAAAGATGCAAATGCTCAAAGGGAATGGTCTTACCGTAACAAAGCCAAGCAAGGTGGAATGGTTCTAAATTGAGTGTGTGGTAGAGAGTCTTTATTTGCCTTCTCTTCCTTTTTTTTTTTTCGCGAGATACAACAATTTTCTGTGTTGTTTCTTTTCTTCTTCTGTGAAGTATCTCTCTCTTGTTTCTTTTCTTTGCTGAAGGCGTAGTAGACAAATGAATACCATTCTCCATATTGAGCACAAGCAGCTTATGTTGAGCTCGTGTATAAATGAACCACCACTGATCTTGTTGTTAGGCAAATGTTAGGGGAAAGATAAGACCGAGCAAAATGCATAAGGGTGTGTGCGTACGAAACAAAATGATGGTAGCCATATGTTCAAAATGGTAAAGGTAGTGAGTGTGGATTTAAGAAAAATGTCTACCAGGAAAAAGCCCAAAGTGGTTTACGAAGGTGAATGTATACACATGGGTAGGCTTTGTGGTTAATGTGTGTTATGCAAAAGTATGCCTTAATCCTATTCCTAAGAAACAAACCTTGTAAAAATTTCGCTTTGATGGGGTTGTGGACCTGTTCTAAGACCAGGATGTAATATACTTTGAAAAATAAAACATGGAAAGAGGTTAGAAGTGAATTCGAAACAATTGGAAAAATTTACCAACAAGCGTAACTCGGCCATTTGGGAACTCATCCCCAATGTTCATGCAAGCGGACACGAGACTCGATCATAGAAACTCGGAGAAATCCTTGTACTTGTGTCGGATTTGTCCCAATTAAGCCCAATAGGTCCATCTGTAACTTGCAAAAAATTATTCAATCAAAAGAAAAAACGAAAAATAAACTGAAAAAAAAAATTACTTACTATAAGGCTAAGAAAGCTAAGAAGAAATAAAAGGCCGCAGCCATTATGCTGAAAGTATAGCCACCCCAAACATAAAACTTGCAGTGTCCTCACTGCAAAAAAATAGGCTAGAAAAGTTCAAAAAACAAAACAGGGGCAGCAATCGTATTTAGCAAAAAATGAGCTTGCGGACCAAAATGTTTAAAAGAAAATAAATTAAAACAACCAAAGAATTAAAGGAACCTGAACTTGCTGCTTTTTACTTGCGGAAAAAGGGAAATAACCGTGGGTTGCCTCCCACACAGCGCTTCCTTAACGTCTTGTAGCTGGACTCGATGCACCTCATGCTGAAAGGTGGATCGGGGAACGGTTTCACTACCTCTTGTCCGGTAGGCTCTCCTGGATGATAAAGCTTGGGTAACAATACTCCGTTTCCAATTTTGAGGTCTTGCTTGTGAACGCTACTCTTGCGCCAGTGTTTGGTTCCTTTCTGCCTGCTTCATGAGTATAAACTAAGGGATTAATCTCGATAAGAACATCGGTGGAATACATAATTGTCTTCTTTTGTCATTCCTTATCTTTCAGCAACTTATCTTCCTCTCTCTTAGCGAAACTCACATTTATATCACCTGGATGTGTGGAGTTTGTTCCCAGTAATGCCTATTGGAGCTCAGGAGGTAAAGGTTTCATCTTAACCATTGGAGCATTTTCTTTTGCCATGTCTTCTGGCGTCTTATCTAACTTCTCAAATCTCATGTCTACTTCGTCGGACGCTAGAGATAAAACCTCAAGCTGGCATGCATAATCTGCTATTTCAGGATCTGGATCTCGAGTGCCTTTACTAAGAGCGATACATGCCAACAGAGGATCTGCACAGCCTGTCAGTGCAAGGATTTCGTCAACTGCTATCTCTCCTAAGTCAAGTCGGTAGCATGAATCGTCCGGTACTCCTTTGCGAATTACTTCATCAACATCGAGGCAAATCTTTTCAGACCCGATTTGTAATGTGAGCTTCCCGTCCTTGACATCGATGATGGCATCAGCAGTTGCCAAAAAGGTTCGTCCAAGGATGATAGGTACGTGGTTATCGAACTCCATGTCTAGAACCACGAAATCAACCGCGACGAAGAAGTTCCCAATTTTGATAGGAACATTCTCCAAAATTCCCACTGGATATTTGACAGTCCTATCTGCTAGGTGGAGTGATATAGCAGTAGGTTTCAAATCCCCAAGGTTGAGTTGTTTGCTGATCGACTGAGGGATCACTCTAACACTTGCGCCTAGATCGCAAAGCACTCTCTCAATGCTTACCTTCCCTGTGACACAGCGGATAGTGAATGTCCCGGGATCTGGAAGCTTGTTTTGAATAATCGCACTACATTCTCCCGTTAGTACCACTGTCCGGTATTTATTCTTATTGGACAAAATGTCCTTTAAGAACTTAGCTTATGTAGGCATTTGGGACACGGCCTTGAGGAACGGAATGTTAATGTAGAGATTTTTCATGATCTCAAGAAAGCGTCAAAACTTCTTGTCATAAACCAGTGGGTTGAGCCGTTGAGGGAAGGGAATAGGTGGAACATAAGCCTTAACTTCATCTTCCTTTGCCTTCCCCTTTTCGGCTGACACTGCCTGCTCATGCTCCGCAGGCTTGTCTCTTTGCATGGCCTGGCCATGCTCTTCCTCTACAACTTGGACTGGAGGTGGTTGTCGCTCTGGATATTGAGTACCACTCCTAAGAGTGATTGCATTGTATTGTGCATTGGGATTAACCTCCGGATTTCCAGGTAGTCTACCAAAATTGCCCTGACTAGGGCTAGCTCGAGCGATCTGACATTCAAGACTATTGATTTTGTCAGAAAGCCCTTTCACAACTTGCCGCTGTTCTTCCATAAATGACTTGAGCAGCGACTGCAAGTCATATTTAGGAGCTGGATGATACGCCTGTTGGTATGTCTGTGCAGGTTTTTTCGGAGGATATCAGGGAGGACCTCTTCCAGTTTGGTTTTGGTTTTGGTTGGGCTGTTGAGGCTTCCAAGAGAATTTAGGGTGGTCCCTCCAACCTGGCTTGTAGGTGTTTGAATAAGGGTCCTTCTGGACTCTCTGGTTGATGTAACTCACTTGCTCTTGGCATGCATGCTTATAGCCTCCCTCTGTCGGGCACTCCGAATAACCTCCTTCACATCTAGCACAAGAATGGGATTGTCCTTTTCCATTCACAATTTTCATTAGGGAATCCATCTTGGCGTTCAATAAGCTCATCGCGTCAAGTTCAAGAACTCCGGCTGTTCTTGTGAGCTCACCTGGCCATTCGAATTTATTGCTGGCAACGTGTTCGAACAATTCGTACACATCCTCAGCATTTTTTGCTAAAACGACTCCTCCGGCTGCAGCATCAACATGTGCCCGGAGGGACTCACAAAGGCCTGCATAAAATTTCTCCACAATCAGCCAATCAGGAAGGCCATGCTGTGGGCATCTTCGTAATGCATCTTTAAATCTCTCTCACGCATTATAGAACGATTCATTAGACTTCTGTTTGAACTCCATGATGTTGTTCCTTAATATCATGGCTTTGTTGGGCGGGAAAAATTTCTTCAAGAACGCCTGTGATAAGGTAGCCCATGTATCAAATGTCCCAGGAGCCTGTGCAGTTAACCATGCCCTCGCCTTGTCCTTGAGTGAGAAAAGAAAATGGCGCAGTTTGATAGCATCCTTGGAGACTCCATTCACCTTGATTGTGTCGCAGATTTCCAAGAAATCTTGCAAATGTTGGTTTGGATCTTCAATGGAGGAACCCCCGAAAGGCTCGTTTTGGACCATCTTGATCAGGGCTGGCCTTAGCTCAAAGTTATTTGCTTGCACAGCTGGGCAGACCACGCTGGACTGTGCAAGGGTTGCATCGGGGATGGAGAAATCCCGAACTGGTCTATGCTGAGGTCCGTATTAGACTCCCTCGATCTCCTCGATGACGCGTCTTACGTGTCCCTCCATCTCTCCTCCAGTAAAACTTGAAGAAACTTGAAGAAAAAGAAAGAAAAACATGGGTAAAAAGGAAAAAGAAAAATCTAGATTAACCTAATCACAAAGTTAAACAATATTAACGTCGATCCCCGGCAACGGCGCCAAAAACTTGACAGCTTCCTGCAAGTATACACGATTGTTGTAGTACCAAGGTCGTCTCACAGGGATCTTTGCCAAGTTTTATTCAACTAAGCAACATATGATTATCTAGAAAAAAAATAATGTTGAGGGATTGATGTTTGAAACGAAAACTAGCGGTTAATAACGAGATTAAACTCAATAATATAAAGCATCTAGGACTTCGGAGAATTCCTTGCCAATATTTCCATACAATTAAGCTACGCATAAGCAGGCCATGTACTGTCACCACATAGCTAGCCTATGTAGAATCTATTGTTAGCCTAAACATGGGTCTAATATTTTAATTAGTGTTAATCCATAACTAACCATGTTTAGTGTGTTGGTATATTATGATTTTGATGACTAACAAACTGGATTAGATATTTGCCATATATACTTGTGTTGAGTCTTCTTGCAGCTTAGTTTTCAACTTGGTTTTAGAAGAAACCACACCTATTGGACAACTTCGTGGTCCCAGCTGCAAGTGGCCAAGTGGTCCCAATGGTCCATAAAGCAATTAAGGCCAACTCCCAACTACTCCAACGGGCAGAGAAAATGGTCCAACACTGGAGAGAAGACTTCAACCCTTATCTCTCACCTCTCTTTGAGCAATTATGTGAAGGGGACCATGTGGTCCAACTTTGTGGTCTGAATTGCCAAAAATGGAAAGTCTTTGTGTAATGGAGGCAAATGGAGAGTGGACTTCCTAAAAAAGAAGCAGCAGCATCCTGCAGAGCATCAAGGTCTGATCTGGAGCTTCATGGGAGATTGTAGCCGTTGGAGGAAGAGAAAAATATCTCACCTACCCCCACCAACTCAAGCACTATATAAGGGAGGCCATTGCAAATCTTTCTTCCTCAACCCAGCCATTTGAAAACGTGCTATTGAGTTGATTCTTGAGCTTATACCTGCTGTGTTCTTGCTATTCTTGAGTGCTTTGAATTTGTGCTTAATCTTGTTCTCCAAGTCCTTACAAAGGGTAGAGTATTTAGGCAAGACTAGTGTCGTATTGCTGGGTCCTCAAATCAGGGTTTTGATTTGAGTAAAGGTTAGAGTTTAGCTTGGGAAAAACTTGTAAAGTTTAGAGCTTAGCCTGCAAAAGCTTGTGTGTGTAAAGGTTTGAGCTTAGCCTGCAAAAGCTTGGTTTCTATAATAGGTTGAGGCTGATCCTACAAAAGCCTAAATTAGTGAGGATTTGAAATCCTAAAGGAGGGTCCAATAGGTAGTGGAGTACCTGATGAGGGGGAACCACTCTAAAATCACTATGTCATATTCTCTCTTCCCTCTGCTCTCTTATAATTCTGCTTGTGATTACTGTCAGTTCTGCGAGTGAGTGGTTTGTGAAGAAACCATTTGGTTTTTCAGAAACCAAACCAGAAACCAACCGCGATTAAGGGGTAGCCTGATTCACCCCCCACTCTCAGGCCTATCTGGGCTAACAAATGGTAGCGGAGCCACGTCCTCAGTACAAGGAGTAACATCCAGAGGCAAAAATCATGGCTTATGAGGGTAATACCATCAACAAAGCACCCTACTTCGATGGTACAAACTTTGATTACTGGAAGTTCAGAATGAAGATCTTCCTTGAAGGCAAAGATCTGGAGATGTGGAACATAGTCCAGCATCCTTATGCCATACCAATAAGGGATATGCAGTTCTGGTCAGAAGAGGAGCTAAAAAAGGCTAAGCTTGATACTCAAGCCAAGAATGTGCATCTTTGTGGAATAAGTGAGAGTGAGTTTCAAAGAGTCAGATCTTGTGAAACAGCCTATGAGATCTGGAGGCTTCTATGTGTCACTCATGAAGGCAAAAACCAAGTGAAGGAGTCAAGGCTCAATCGTCTCATGAGGGACTATGAACTGTTTTAGATGGTTTCTAGTGAAACCATATAGGAGATGGATACTCGCTTCACAATTATGTGCAACAGTCTTGCAACTCTTGGGAAGGTTATTACACACAGAGAGAAGGTTGCAAAGGTACTTAGGTCTCTACCTAAGGAATGGGAGCCCAAGGTTACTGCCATAGAAGAAGCTCAGAACTTGAACACTCTCACCTATGATGAGCTGATTGGCAAGCTTATAGTGCATGGTTTCAAGCTTGAAACCAAGGAACCAAAGAAGAAGGACCTGGCCTTAAAATCCCAAGATTCTGATGATGATAGTGATTCAGATGTTGCACTCCTTACAAAGAGATTTGTAAGATACTTCAAGAAGAACTCAAGGGAAGAAGTCCTAAAAGTGTGAAGATTGATGAGCCAACCACTAATACGAGGTTCCAGTAAAATCAACACAACAGGCAAGGGACCCCCTGATATGCTTTGGTTGCAACCGCCCTGGTCACATCAAATCAGAATGTCCCTACCAAAAGAAGAACAGATATGATTCTTCAAAAATCAAAGGGAAGAAGGTCATGTTTGCTTGGGATGACTCGGATTCTTCAAGTGATTCTGAGGCAGATGAGGATGCAAACTTGTGTCTCATGGCTCAAGAAGATTCTGAGGTAGATGACTCACTTGACTTTACTTTTGATGAATTACAAGATGCTTTTGCTGAATTGCATGATAGATATAAGGAAGTTCTTAAAAAGAACAAAGCATATAAGAAAAACGCTTTGATTTACTTGAATATGATGCTGATGCACATAGAAATGCATATGAAATGCTTGATACTACTCATATTGAAGTTTGTAGGTCATATGAAACTCTAAAAGCTGAAAAAGTTGCTCATAGTGAACTAGAAAAATTAAATGTTTCTAGTAATGCTAATAGTGAGTTGTTGATCATGGAGAATAGTAAGCTTAAAGAGGAAGTTAGAGATCTTAAACACTCTCTTGAGAAATTCACCAGTGGAACTGAAAATCTAAATATATTGTTAGGACAGCAAAGACACTCTGTGCAGAAAGAAGGAAAAGGGGCTACACATGTGGTTTTTGAAAAACCAAACACTTCTGTGCATTTTGTCAAGGCGGGATCTGATGTGCCTGTAGCTACTTATGTGCATGCTAACAAACAATATCAGACTGCTAAGAATCCTAAGATAGGATCCAGAATGCAATATAGACACAGATCTCCTAACAAGGCATACAAACCAAAGGATTCCAGTGTGGTTTTTAACAAACCAAACCAGTATGTGCCATTCGTTCGAACTAGGTCTGGAAAACCATATACACCTAGGACAAACATGTATCCACCTAGGAGAAACTATCATATGCATTCACATGGATTCAATGCATCTCATATTACATGCTATTGCTGTGGTAAAGCTGGTCATGGTATTAGAACTTGTTGGTTTAAGAAGAGAAACAGTAATGTGAAGTATGTGTGGGTTCCAAAAGGAACCAAGCCTAACCCTGAAGGACCCAAGTTTGTTTGGGTACCTAAAGCTTGATCATATTGACAGGATACTAGGGATGAATGGATCTTGGACAGTGGGTGTTCAAGGCATATGACGGGAGACTTATCCATGTTCTCATCCCTAACTGAGAAGGACCGAGGTAATGTAACTTTTGGTGATAAGTCAAAAGGGAAAATCTAACCCTGTTATTGAGCATGTTTTATTTGTTGATAATCTGAAGTATAATCTGCTAAGTATTAGCCAGTTATGTGATAAAGGATATAGGGTTGTTTTTGAAACTTCTAGATGTTTGGTTTTAGACAAAAACCAAGTGGTTTTTGTTGGCAACAGAAAAGGCAACATATATTCTATAAACTTATGCAATGTTTCTGACCCAGAGTTCAAGTGTTTAAGTGCAAGAACAGAGACACCAACCCTTTGGCACAGAAGGCTTGGCTATGCAAATTTGGAGCTTATCTCAAATTTTTCCAAAAAAGAGTTGGTAAGAGGTCTGCCTAAGCTTAAGTATGAGAAAGAAACCACATGCAGAGCCTGTCAGCTTGGAAAACAGGTTAAGAGTTTCTTTGAACCTAAGCATACTATTTCTACATCTAGGCCCCTTGAACTATTACATATTGACTTGTTTGGACCTATGAGAATAGTAAGTCTAGATGGTAAGAGTTATGTATTTGTGATTGTGGATGATTATTCAAGGTATACATGGGTATTATTTCTTTCACAAAAAGTTCATGCATGCTATGAATTTGGTACTCTTGTTAGGCGTCTACAAAATGAAAAAGGCTACAAGATTTCAAAAATAAGAAGTGATCATGGTGGAGAATTTGATAATCTTGTATTTAAACACTTCTGTGAGCAAAGTGGCACTGAACACACCTTTTCGACTCCTAGAACACCTCAACAAAATGGGGTTGTTGAAAGGAAGAATCGAACTTTGCAAGAAATGGCTAGAACTATGCTTATTGAGCATAAGTTACCTACCTACTTCTGGGCAGAGGGTGTAAATATAGCTTGTTACATTTTGAATAGAGTATCATTACATCATTTGATTGAAAAGACTCCCTATGAGATTTGGTTTGATAAGAAACCAAGCATTGGTTATTTTAAAGTATTTGGGTCTAAATGCTAAATTCTCAATACTAAGGACAATCTTGATAAATTTGAGGTTAAATCTGATGATGGTATATTTCTTGGATACTCTCTAACTAGTAAAGCATATCGAGTCTATAACAAGAGAACCTTGGTTGTTGAAGAAACCATGCATGCTGTTTTTGATGAGATTGACCCATGTGATGCATGTGATGATATAGTCACAGATACTGCACCTGAAAATCAACCACAGATCTTGAGCATTAATGGGACTATTGAAAAAGAGGAAGAACCTCCTGAATTGGAGCCTCTTCCACTACCCATGCAAGAACCAACTGTGCAACCAGGTTCACAACCAAGCACGGAACCAATGGTGGAACCACGTGGTTCTGGGGACAAACTAAATGATGCAGAACAAGGATCTACATCTCATGGAAATGTGAGAGCACCCAGAGGACACTCAACAGAGGTTATACTTGGAGACTTATCTAGAGGGGTGACTACTAGACCCTCACTACACAATGTCACATCTTGCATTCCTCTCATAAGTGGAACCCAAGAGTGCAAAAGAGGCTATTCTTGATGAAAATTGGGTAATGGCGATGCAAGAAGAGTTAAATCAGTTCAAGAGAAGTGATGTTTGGGAACTTGTGCGTAGACAAGCTGAGCATCCAGTCATTGGAACCAAATGGGTTTTCAGAAACAAACTTGATGAGAATGGTGTTGTGGTAAGAAACAAAGCAAGGTTAGTTGCTCAAGAGTATAATCAAGAGGAAGGTATTGATTATGATGAGACCTTTGCTCCTGTTGCTAGATTAGAGTCCATTCGTATGCTACTTGAATTTGCATCATATAAATCCTTCAAGTTATATCAAATGGATGTTAAGAGTGCATTCTTAAATGGACATATCTTAGAAGAAGTTTTTGTTGAGCAACCACCTAGTTTTGAATGTCATGACCATCCTGAGCATGTTTATAAGCTTAAAAAGGCATTATATGGACTTAAACAAGCTCCTAGAGCATGGTATGATAGATTAAGTTCTTATCTTGTGTCTAAAGGTTTCTCTAGAGGCAAAGTTGATTCAACAATAATTGTTAGAACTAACAAAAGTGATGTTATCATTGTGCAAATCTATGTTGATGATATTTTGTTTGGAGCAACTAATGATTTTCTTTGCAAGGAATTTGAGAAGCTTATGCATAGTGAATTCGAAATGAGCATGATGGGTGAGCTAAATTACTTTCTGGGATTCCAAGTTAAGCAGCTTGATGGTGGTATTTTCATTAATCAAGCTAAGTACACTTGGGAGTTGTTGAAGCGCTTTGGTTTGAGTGAAAGCAAGCCTAGTGCCACCCCTATGAGCACATCCACCAAACTTGACATGGATGAACATGGTAAGGATTTTGATATAAAGATGTACAGAGGCATGATAGGTAGTCTTCTTTATCTCACTGCAACAAGACCTGATACAATGTTCAGTGTATGTTTATGTGCAAGATTTCAATCATGCCCTAAAGAGTCTCACCTTAAAGCAATTAAGCGCATATTCAAGTATCTTAAGGGAACATCCTCTCTTGGTTTATGGTATCCTAAAGTCAGCACTTTTGAGCTAACAAGTTATTCAGATGCAGATTTTGCAGGGTGCACATTAGATCGAAAAAGCACAAGTGGGACATGCCAATTACTTGGGCAGTCTCTTGTGTCTTGGTCAAGCAAGAA
>JAKUCV010000627.1:186083-220406 GCA_028386065.3 Turnera subulata | reverse complement strand
AATGTACCAGAACTTGAAGAGTCATTATTGGTGGCCCGGGATGAAGAAGGATGTTGCGGAGTTTGTGGCTCGTTGTATGACTTGTCAGCAGGTGAAAGCCGAGCATCAGGCTCCTGCCGGCAAGTTGAGATCTTTGACTATTCCGCAGTGGAAGTGGGAGCATATCACTATGGACTTTGTGATCGGGTTACCGAGGACCTGGGGTCGACATGATGCCATCTGGGTCATTGTTGACAGATTGACCAAGTCAGCTCATTTCCTACCGATTCAGCAGACGGATACAATGGATAAGCTGGCGAGGTTATATGTTTCGGGGATTTTCCGTCTACATGGAGTTCCACTATCCATTATGTCGGACAGGGATCCGAGGTTTACTTCCCACTTCTGAAAGAGTTTACAGTCAGCTTTGGGTACTAAGCTGAATTTCAGTACTGCATTCCATCCGCAGACCGATGGGCAGTCGGAGAGAACCATACAGACGCTGGAGGATATGCTTAGAGCCTGTGTGCTCAATTTTAGTGGTTCATGGGATGAGACATTACCGTTGGTTGAGTTTGCTTATAACAACGGGTATCACTCTAGTATCGGTATGGCGCCATATGAGGCTTTGTATGGGCGAAAGTGTCGTAGTCCGATCTGTTGGGATGAGGAAGGTCTGAGACAGGTGATTGGTCCGGACCTAGTCCAGGAGACTGTTGATCAGATCGAGGTGGTTAAGCAGTGTATGAGAGCTGCTCAGGACCGGCAAAAGAGTTTTGTCGATAAGCATCGTCGGGAGATGAAGTACAATGTAGGTGACAGAGTCTTCCTCCGTGTTGCTCCCTGGAGAGGTGTTATCCGGTTTGGGAGGAAGGGCAAGTTGAGCCCTCGTTATATTGGTCCTTATGAGATCATTGAGCGGATTGGTTCGCTGGCCTACAGGTTGGCCTTACCGGAGGAGCTGTCGCGCATACATGATGTATTCCATGTTTCGATGCTGAGGCGTTATCGGTCTGATCCTAGTCATGTTGTATCCCCGACAGAGGTGGAGGTTTCTGAGGAATTGACCTATGTGGAGGAGCCGGTTGAGATTCTAGCTCGGGAGGAGCGACAGTTGAGGAGTCGAGTTATTCCGATGGTTCGGGTTAGATGGAGTCGACATTCTCCGAATGAGGCTACTTGGGAGGTTGAGTCCCATATGCGGGAGCAGTATCCCCATTTGTTTTGATGTTTCTTATCTTGTAATTTCGAGGACGAAATTTCCTTAAGTGGGGTAGAACTGTAACGCGCGAATTTTCATAATTTGATTTTTTCGGAATTTTCGAAATTTTTATTCCAATTTTGCCCTTGAGGAATTTCCGGATTTTTGGCTATGGAAATAAATTATTTTCCTTGGGAATAATATTTTGAGGTCGGAAATATAAGGGGGTTGGAGTTTCGTCAGAAACGGGGACTTGTTCCGGGGTGAAACGGAGCTTTAACGTAGTTGTCTGTGAAACTACGTCGTTTTGCTTAATGGAAAAAAAAAAAAACAAAAACCGTTGACTAGGGTGGGTTGACCGCGCCTCAGCCCAAAACGACGTCGATTTGGGGCTGGGCTGGCTCACACCCTAAAAACCCTAGCCACCTCTCTTCTTCTATTCTTCTCTTCTTCACTTTTTCTTTTTCTCTCCTCTCCTCTTCCACCCGACGGCGCCCTTCCCCTTCTTCTTCCTTCTCTCGTTTTCTCTCTCTCTCTTCCCCTCATCTTCCTCTCCCTCTCCCTCAGTCATCCCTCCGTTCCCTCCTCTCCTTCCTTTCGTTTTCACACCGCCTTGTCCTCTTCATATCCCCTCCTCTACGCTGTGACCACGGCCACCGTGGGTTGCAGAGGAATCGGGAGCCAACTCACGTCGCCGTCGCTGCGAGCACGGTGAGTACTCCTGCTCCCCCTTCCTTTTCGTTTCTCGTTTTCTTTTGGGTTTCTTCGTGTTGATGGGTTTTGTGGGCTGTTTGTTGTTGGCTTTGGGGTGGTCGGATGGTGGTGGGTTCGTGGCTATTGGTGGCTGTCGTGGGCGTGTATGGTGATGTTGGTGTGGCTGTGTGGGCGTCGTTCTTGAAGCAGAGGCTTCTTCACCAGGGGGGCTCGGGATTTTAGTCGTTCGTCGGGTCCGGCAGACCACTGGGAGGTGTTCTCGGGTGTTGTTGTTGTTGTCGTGCTCGGGTCCGTCATCTGGCTTGGTTTTCGGTAAGGACCCAGACTTCCTCTTTGCTTTCTTTTCAATTCTTGGATCTTGTTTCGTAGTATAGCTCTTGGGGTCGGTTGATCTTGGATGGTTTGAGTAATTGTTGGCTTATTTGGGTTCGGCAGTGTGTGTGGAGCGTGATTCCTTGGTTGTTCGTTGGGGAACTGTTCCGACGAGGTGTTCATATCCGGTGAAGGCTCGAGAATTTTTCGGCGAGGCTCGGGAATTTTTCGGCGAAGGCTCGGGTCTTTATTCCGGCATTCAACGGTATACTTGGTGTATAAATTGTACATTCATGGCATGTAATCATTATTGTAAGCATAATTGTGTATCGGGAATTGAAATTATTTAGTGGAATACCGGGTGCGGGGCTGTGAGTGTGTATAACCGGGAATTTACCAACACGGGTAGAACCATAGGCCGGGAATACTTTGACTCGGGTAAAACCCTTAAGTGGAAATTGGACCGAATCGGGCCTAGGCCCGGTAATGTGATTTTTTATAATTGGGTTAGATAACAATTGGATTTTGGTTGGGCTTTAGGCCCGGGAACCGTTAAAAACATAATGAGCAGGCCATAGGCCCTGGAACTACTACTCTTGGACTTAGTTGGGCTTAAGCCCGGTGAACCTTAGGTCCCGATACTCGGAGTTTAGGTGAGAGAACATCATGTCGGGTTTAGACCCGAGAATTTCATAAATGGCTAACTAGGGACGGGTTTAACTCAGTTGAGCATTATAGTTACATGCATGCATGTTTTTATTGAAATTGTTTGTAATTTATTGTGTGTGCCGGTATTCAGGCACGGGTAACACCTCGGGAGCTGGAGGATCTGTTTTGGGAAAAGCTCCACAGGACAATCGTCGTTGAGGTGACTTTATACGTCTTTTTATGTCTGTATGCATGAGCTTGTTGGATTGGTCTGTTTGAGTTGCATGCCTGTTTGCTAACATGTTGTGATCCGTATTGTGTGCCTAAGTGTACCTTTTACTTATGAGCTGGATATTTGGATTGTTATGGATTATAACATGTGGTTGAAACCCGGTTATCTAATTGAGTTGTTTTATCACACAACCCTGTTAAAACACAATCTCTTGGCACACATGAACTCACAATTTGTGGATAAGAATAATGTACAGTAGAAGTTAGGCTACTGTGTGCTGATGACCGGTTGGTTCGAGCGGGAAGTAATACCCCTCGGGTTTGCATGCGGGATAGCATGTGATATGCGGATTTGCATATGGGTCTGTAATGACCGGTTCTACCTCCCTCCTTCTACCTCTCCCTTTCTACCTCCCTCTTTCTCTATGTCTCTCTCTCTCTCTCTTTGGATATGTTTGGGCTTCGTGCCTGGTTTTATTTGGGCTTATGCCTGGTTGTCTCATGAGACGGGACCGAGCTCGACGCACACAGTAGGGGGCCCTGAATAATAAATTATAATAAGAAAACTTTAACACACAACAGATGTAGAATAATGAACTGTTTGTTGAATGTCTTGGCATGTTAGTACTGATTGTTGTATGTTTGCTTACTTGACTTGTTACTCTCCTTTCCCTTCGAACTTGTTCTGCACACCTTCATAATTAGATTTATATTGCTCACTGAGTAGGCGACTCACATAATCGCCAACGTTGTTTTTCAGACTTTAGTTAGCGTGCAGTCACATTTCCATCCTTCCAGAGTACGGACGTGGTTATCTCAGCAGGTAGCTGTGCTTCTTCTCCCGGTTGGATCCATAGAGCCGACTTGCATCTCATTTTGATTTTTGTTTTATTTTATCTTTATCTTCCGCTGCACTGGATTTTGATGAGATGTCATTCTGATTTTGTCTATTTTATCGGCGGGTTGCCGGGATATGATTTTTGATAATGTATCGGCAGTATGCCGGGTTGACGCATGGCTTGCTAAGCCGGTTTGATTTTATTCTTTTTGACATCTCGTTTTACTAAGAATTTTGGATATTGTTGATATTGGATTTCGTGTCCTGGGTTTCAAGGGTATTTTGGTAATTTCCTTGTGTTTAAGTATTTTATTGCAAAAATTGGGACACGGGTGTTTCAATGAATGCATCAATGGTAATTACTATGCCAATTTCACGGCTCTTATCGGGGCAGGGACTCAGCTGGAAGATGCGATCTCCTCAGGAAAAATCAAGGAGGCAACGGATGCCTCTGCACCTCGACGTAATTATGGCATGGCGCAAGGGAAGAAGTCTACCGAAGTGAATTATGTAGCCGCACAGGCACCCCTACGCATTGAGTAGACACTGAGGAAGTTTACTCCTCTCCCTTTGCTTCTAAGCAAAATTCTTAAGAAATTTATGGAGAAGAATCTGTTGCAACCACTCACGCCGAGACCCGATTTGCCTAACAACGGAGACCCGAACTTATACTGTGAATTCCATCAAATGGCCGGGCATACCACTGATGCCTACTTGCGCCTTCGCCATATGATCCAGGATTTAATCGAACGGAATGAGATAGTCTTGCCTCAAAAGCCTAATACTAAAACAAGCCCGTTACCTCTGCACGGAGAAATTGATATCATATCAGCCGAACAGGGGAAAGATTGTTTTGTTCTTGATTTAAGTGAGTATGTAGATTCATATGAGGAAGTGGATGTCATCACAAGATCCGGGCGAGTGGCTAAACGGACTCCCCTCCAACTTGATGAACCTGAGGAAGCAACTACGTCGACAGAACCCGAAGACGATGCAGTGATTAAGCAGTTGAAGAAAACTCAAGCCAATGTCTCAATAGTACTAAAGGAGACCGAGGACCCAGAAAACACCTTAAACTTGTATCCCACTCTAATACTTTTCTTTTTTATCAACCACACATCAAATTATTCCTCTTCTCTATTAAAATAATCATAAAAATACAAAATAGGCAAAATATACATTTAATCCCCAATTTCCACGAAATTTAGAACTAAATCTAGCTGTAAACCTTGTGTTTAAATGGGCTAATTTCTCTGGAGGATCCATATCTTATCGCCCAAACCTAATATCTACTTTCTAACCCAAAATTAATAAATAATAAAGGGTAAAAATAAATATAAAGTAATAACCAAATAAAATACCCTTATTCTACCACATCAAATCACAAATATATTCATGCCAATAATCAAATCATCTCATCAATCAAAGACACAAACATATTTAGAATTCAAAGATAATAGAATACATCATGGGTCAAATTTGGGTATTCACACCCTTATTCTACCACATTTAAATCACAAATATATTCATGCCATCAATCAAATCATCTCATCAGTCAAAGACATAAACACATCCATAATCCAAAATAATAGAATAAATCGCGGGTCAAATCTGGGTGTTCACAACTATATATATATAAGGCTTCCAAACATTTTTCATAAATCACTTACCATTATATTCTGCTATTCTGATGTCTGATATTGCAATGACTTGGTTTTTATCTTCATTTTCATATAATTTTTTCCCCTCCTGCTCCATCAATTCACTCCATAGGATTAGTGTTAATTGTTCATTCTTGAACATAAAATGACAATTAGTATTAAATGAAGAAAAATATTATAGGAAAAAGCTATTATTCGTAATTTGAATTTTTTTGTTACTTTACATTCATCAATACCAATTCTCTTCTTTGGCTCTGGCTTCTACCAGTTTGGTGCTTCACCTTTATCACAATTTCTAGTAAGTTTATTCGAAGACATTATGAATAGTTAGTCTGTTTAATTAAATATAATTATTTTAATTAATGAATGGTTAGTGTACTTACCTATTAACTTTCCTTTCTAACACTTCTCAGCATCACCAAACTCGACAAAGTCGTATTTTAGCACACCAGTTGAAATCAAAGTTTGAGCCTCTTCTGCGATTCTTGAATTTGATAATATTATTTCAACATTTTGGTTGACTGTTGCATATTTTGGATTTGATCTTTTTATCGTTCTAATCATGTTGAAGCAAGTTTTGTCTTTCCGAAACATATCTCTGAATTTCGCTACCCCTTCGCTAAACATTGTAGTTTGTATCTTAATATTAAAATATGAATACTATTTGTGCAGTCAAAATATTATTAAATAGAATAAATAATAGATATGCATATTTTTTTTCTTTTTTATAATGTATGTTACCTTATTATCATCGAAAATAATTTTTCATCTTTCACCTTCTTGATCTTTCATTGTTGTAGGAACCTATGGAGCCTCGTCTCATTACCAATATTTTGAGGTTAAACTTCTTTTGATTTTTCTTTATTTTCTCTTGTAATTTATTAATGGGGATGCACTGTAGCTCGCCTATTTTTTGAAACTCTGTGACGAAAACATGTGTTGTTACTTCTCCAAATTTATGTCTTTTACTTATTTGATCTTTGATATCCTGAAATTTGCCCCAAAACACTCTATCTACTCATTTCGGTCTGTTTTGTGTAGTTTGTCTATGTTTCAACTCATTTTTAATCTCCATTTGGGATTGCATGTTATTGTTATAAACAATTCAGGCTTCCCAAATCATTGAACCAACCCCGGTAAAAGAAATTGGTAGTATGAGCCTTTTTCCAACTTCATTTGCTCTAGCTTCTTCAACCATGCCACTATCAACAATATTTTGATATAACTCTGATCTTATTTTTTTATTTTTGTAGCCGAAAATAGTCGAGTCTTGTTGTTTCAAGTTTACATATATGTTGTTGGAGCCATCTTCCAGCCAAAAGAATTAAAGTCTGTTTATATTCTCTTATTTGAATTTTGTAGTAATAATATTCTCTACAAGAAACTTTTGCTACTGTGGGTCTATGCACTCCTGTATAATAAGAAAATTTTTTAACAAACCAAATATTACATATAGAATATTTTTCTCATATATTTTAGATAAAAAAGTCTCATATATTTATAACTGGTACAAATATTTATTTTATTAATATTAAAAAAAATTACTTCACATAATGAGACATGATTTTTAAAAATTTAATTAGTTTGCCTATCCATTGTTTTATTTTATTATAAGCTTTATCTCAAGTCATACTTTAGATATAAATTGGAATAATAATTTTTATAATTAAATTAGCATAATGCGTCATAAAAGAAACTAAAATCATCGAGAAAAAAATTATTAGCAATATTAATAATAGAATATACCTTGATCTTCTCTTTCAAATATGTCATCACAAGATGACACAGGTGTATCGTAGTTATTATCGATTATAATATTTCTAGATCCACCATTCAGACAATCTTGTTTATGAATAATTTGATGCCAACTAATTTCGTATTTTTTGAAAAGTGGAGGATATTATAATGCATTATAATAATTGCCTCAAAATTTTAGAATTAACTCTCACAACAAAAAAATTTATAAAATATGATCCTTAAAAAAATCATGCAAAGCCAATACTCGTTGTAACGCAATTGCATCTTCTTTGGATTGGATTCTAAAGGGTTATAAATTTATTCACATCAGTGGGTAGAATAAAGAGTGGTGTGGAATAGAAATTTTAGATAGTTTTGAAGTTTGATCCAAAAAAAAAATTCATGCAAAACAAGCAAAATATTGGACAGGATAAAAGTAGTTACTATTTCTACTCAACCAGTTCTATTTTGTCCATATTTTATATTGCATTCTATTTCAACACATTTCTTTCTATTTTGCGAAACGTAAAATAAAGAAATAAATATTTAAAATACTTGCATATGCTTTAAAAAATGTCACACATCAAGTAGGGGTTAGATTTATTTTATGTCCAAAGTGTATTTCAACGTTCTTAAAATTTTGTTCTCTAAATCAGCTCTTCTTGTCCTTTCTACTCGGAATAGCAAGTGCATGTATTTGGAGCCCATACATTGTGCCATAGGACCTCCAAATTCATGAATTTTTTAATAAAATTATATTTCTAACCATTTTTTCTTTTCTTAATTATTTGCAAATTGATGAGAAGTAATATATTTTATTCTTTTAATAAGTCATAATTAATTTTAAAATCATAATTATTTTGTTTATCAAAAGGTTATTTATTCTTGGGAAAATTTTGAAAAATTAAGAAGAAAAATTATGTGGAATGACCGAATCAATTTATTATTTCAACCTAGTTCCTCTCTTTTTTCTTACCAAAATAAAAATAAAATAAAATAAACTGTCTCTCCATTTGACATTCCTAAATTATCTATAAAGCAAATAAAAAAATTTCAAATATCACCACAATTAAAAAATAATAATATTATCAAAAAATTATAAAGAATAAAAATATAATTCTAATAATTATTTATGATATATTAAAACATATTTTTTTACTTCTTTTCATTTTCTAAATCTATACTATATATAAAAGCACTAAGTCCTAAAACTTGCAAAATTGAAATACCAAAATACCCTCCTCTTTCTACTATAATTAAAGGCATAATAGTCATTTTAAAAACTTGCTGTACATAATTATTAAAAAATTGTTGCGTACATATCGCTATATACATATTATATTATATTAGCATTATGATGAAAATTAAACTTTTCTAATTCACAGGCAAAATGAGTGTTACGGCAAATACAGACCGAAGAAAATTGTAAATTTTTAAAAATTACTACGTACATACCGCTATATAGATATTATATTATATTAGCATTACCGACCGAATACAATTATCAACCTTTAAAAATTGCTATGTACATATCGCTATATACATATTATATTATATTAGCATTATGATCAAAATTAAACTTTTTTTAATCAAGGCAAATTGAGTGTTACGGCAAATACCTACTAAATACAATTGTAAATCGGATTCTACTTTTCTAAATGACGGCAAATTAAGTCTGACTGCAAACTAATACGATTGTAAATTGGATTCTATGTCTAAAAGGGTACCCGAATACAATTGTAAATTGGATTATACTTTTCCAAATGACGGCAAATTGAGTCTGACAGAAAACTAATACGAGTGTAAATTGAATTTTATGTCTAAAAGGGTACCCTAATACAATTGTAAATTATGGTAACTCTCTTCTTTTCCTTTTTCTAGGTTATTTTTATATTATTATTTATATAATTTAAATAATAAACTAATACGATTGTAAATTGGATTCTATGTCTATATTATCAATAAAAGGGTACCCGAATACAATTGAAGATTGGATTCTAAATAAACAGGATACGCTGCTAATTAAATTCCCCAGTGATTAGTTTACTTTTTTTTTTCATTCATGCTGAGAGCTCCTGGAAAATTGACACAAAGCTCTTGGAAAATCGAGGTGAAGATCATCATCGTATACCACCTGGTAACTCTCTTCTTTTATTTTTTTTTAATTGTTCTCTTAGGTCATTTTTATATCAACATTTATATAATTTAAATAATAAACTTGCTATACATAATTAAAAACTGCCAAGGATATTACAGCTCGCTATATACATATTAGCATTAAAAAACTAGCTACCTACATATGGTATATGATCAAAATTAAAATGTTTTTATGAACTACACAAAACAATGGTTTAATCATGAGTCTACCTAAATCGAATTTGTATTATTTTGCTTTCATAAAGGTTGCTTCATTAATCATTGAATCTTTGATTCTTCCCATCTATCTTCTTGAATCTATGATTCTTCCCATCTATCTTCTTTACAGCCCATAAAAGATCATACTCATATTTGTTATGGGTCCCGAAAGAAAAAGAGAAGTTACTATAATTTGTTTATCCACCAACAAGGATAAGCAATTAGTGCAACAAATTTACAAAATACAAAGAAAAAGAATTTTGTCAATATCTCATGTGATTAATCGAGTTCATAAAATAACAATCAAGACAAGAAAAAAAGAGGACGTAAAAAAAAGGACAAAATGTCTAATTATCCCATATAAATACCAAGGTAAGTAAATATTATAAAATTGTTTCATTGTATTTTTTTAGATTTGATTATTATGAACTTTAATATTTTCGTTTACATATATATTTATAAACTTGACTATATAAGAAATTGCTAATATAATTTATTCTTAAATTGGTTTAGGAATCACAGAGTTTCGCCCAGCATATTCTTTATCATACAAACTTGCAAATGTTTCGACCTGTGCATATTGTGGTGCTAAAAAATTTGAATTCGAATCGGCTTCATTTTGTTGTGGTAATGGACATGTGCATTTATCTTCACCAAAATATGAGATGATTTATATAATTTGTTTATCTCATTAACACCAGAATCTCAAGAGTTCCGCACAAATATTAAAGCGTACAACAGTATATTCTCATTTACATCTTTCGGTGTTAACTTAGATAAGGAATTTGCACCGTCAAAACAAGAAGTGTATACATTCAAAGCACAAGGCCAAATCTATCATAATTTAGAAGTGTATACATTCAAAGCACAAGGCCAAATCTATCATAATTTGCTAGGTTTGGTACCGACAGAAAACACCCCCAAAATATTTTTAGCTTTACTTTTACGATACTAACTATGAGTTGCAGAACAGGATGCAGATCACTAAAGATGCCAACTTGACTGAAAGTATCGTAAAGAAGTTGATGGATATTCTTGAAGGAAATCCTTATGCTCAATTTCTGAAAACATTAAACAAATTTTCTTCTTTTGATAAGCTTGAAATACATATCCATACAAATTCATCTCTTGATCAACGTGTATATAATGCACCTACATCAGAACAGGTTGTTGCGATATGGATTGAAGGTAATAATGCTAATGTACCTTTTGAGAGAGATATTGTAGTTCATGCTCATTCTGGACAAAAACATACGGTGAAGCATTACTACAGTTGTTATGACGCATTGCAATATCCTCTATTGTTTCCGAAAGGCGAAGTTGGTTGGCATAAAAAAATCAAGAAAAGAAATAAAGTGAATATTGGATCTAGAAGTAACACGGTTGATAATAATAACATTGGCCCTGTATTTTCCTCAGCTGATGAAATATTCGAACGAGAAGATAAAGATATGAGAAACAATTATCTCCTAATATTTTATAATAATTATTTTTTAGTTATAAAGCAAAGAAACCACAACTTTTATTTAATATTATGAAATTATTATTATTACAAATAAATTTTTGTTTAACATTAACTTATATTTATATGTAAGAGTGCATGCATCTACCTCTTCAAATATTTCTTGTAGAGAGTATTACTGTTACAAACTTCAAATAAGATATTACGAACGAACTATGCTTCATTCTTCTGGAAGATTATTCCAATAATTTGTCGTTGACATGTATATTAAGATCGAAACTATCAGACTCGACTTTTTAAAGAATCAACAACAAAAAATCAGATCTGAATTATATAAAGGCATTGTTGACTGTGTTATGGCTAGAGAGACTAGAGCAAATAAAATTGGAAAAAACTGGTATTACCAGGGTCGTTCATCGTAGGTCCAAGAGATATGCTGCGGCGATATTTAGACGCAATGACTTTGATTCAAAGATTTGGAAAACCTAATTTTTTTATAACAATAACATGCAATCCAGAATGATAAGAGATCAAGGAAGAATTGCAAGAAGGACAAATTGCACAAAACATACCATAATCAGTTGACAGAGTATTTTGGGAAAAATTTTGTGATATCAAAGATCAAATCGTAAAACATGAGATATTTGGGACGTGGAGGCATATGCTTTCGTTGTGGAATTTTAAAAAGAGGAATGCCACATGCCCACTTATTGCTTATCCTGAAAGAAGGCTACAAAATTACATCTGCTGAGCAATCTGACCAATTTGTTTGCGCAGAGATTACAGACGAAACTGAATATACTTTGCTTTATCAGTTGGTAGCCAAACATATGATGCATGGTCCTTGTGATGAACTAAATAAAAATTAAAAATACAAAAAAATATTATTAGAGGAGGTAATTATTTAATTGATGATAAATATAAGGTAATTATTATATTAATAATTTGTAATTTATCTATGAAATTAAAAATAATAATGAAAATATTTCACCTAATTTTAAAAAGTACAAAAAAATAAAGTTACTCAAAAATTATTTTTAAAACACAAAATTGTACCACGTCGCACGTGCACAAAAACTAGTCAATGTAAAAAAGGGTAAAAAATATAATTTCATAAACAATTCCTGGATATATTTGCTGCATCTGTACACATACACTTACTACTCCAGGTTAAAAATACAACAAAGACCTGATTTCCACTAAGTTGGGTTGACAAAAGTTTTCAAATGGAAAGAATGGAGACATTAAACTTAAATGGATAAGAATACAAAGACAGAAAATGTAATTTAACGGTTAAATGACACAGCTTGTCCCTTGACTTTCTTGATTTTAATGTTTATGCCCCTTTACTTTTAATTTAAAAGATTTTGTCCCCCGACTTGATAAAAAGTGAACAATGTTGTCCAAATGACCTGTTATAACAGGTAAACTAATGAAATAGTGACATGTGTTTGGTTGGCTTCTAATTTATAGTTATTTCATATTTTTACCCTTTTTCTATATTTTTATTAAAATAATAAATAAATATATTTTTTGGAATCCAAAAAAATAGGAAGAAAATTATTTAAAAAATAAAAACAAAAAATTCTGGAAGAAAATTATTTTTTCTTTTTTTGTTATTTTTCTTTTTAAATTTTTTATTCCCAAAAAAAAAACTAAATAGCACTGGAATTGATGGTAAGAAAGAAAAGAAAAATAATCCTCTTTCCAACCCTCCATTAAAATGTTATTAGTCGAATTTTTTTAAGCTATTTTTAGAAAAACAAAATAAATGCTACCGCACATCATCTTCATTCTTAACTCTCACCTCTATCCTCATCAAACCACCGTCTCCATTTTCTGTAGTTTTCAAATTTCTTCTTTTACCCAATCCAAAGTGGTGGCATGATACTCCTAGGCTTGTTCTTCACCGTTTGTGAGGTTGTATTGTGCCTTTCGTCGCCGTAGGGGAAGGGTGGCAGAGGGGGAAGGAAGGGCTGAGAATTCAACTGCCATCGGCGATAACACTTCAGGTGGTGGGCATTGCCCTTGGTGCTGCTTCACAATGAGGTAGTAGTTCCTGTGTGAAGGAGCCCTTTCTCATAAGGGGTGTCGTGCGAATCATGGTGAGGAGACGACATTAGGTGAGTGAGGGAGATATGGTGTGGCTGAAGAGAATTGTTTATGGAAGGAGTAGTTGGGATTTTGTCTACCAAGGTTCAAGTGAGTTGCGTGGCTTTCGGGGAGGGGAAAGAATCTGTGGTATTATGTGGAGATTGATACGGTAAATGAGGGGACGTATTGGAGTTAGGTTTGGTGATTTTGGTGGCGGTGGTTAACAAAACTAGTGTTGTGGATGTGAAGTGAAAAGATGGTAAAATGCAGGAAATGCGAAGGTTGCTTAAAGCCGGCCGGCCGACAAGCAAAAGAGAATCAACTAGTTTAGTTCTGATCTGAGTAAGCTAATAATAGGGAAGACTCTAACCCTAGGAACCGGGGCTTGGCCATCCAAAGTTTGCGGTCGACGTTTTGATCTGGTTTGATTCATGGTCGCATCTGCAAATGTTTTCCCGCGGGCCGACGCCTCTCAGTCTAGTCCGGGAGGCTAATCTAGAGGAGTTGAAGGGTGGGAATATTCCAGATTTCTCTCAGATGGGGTACAACTAGAAATAGAGTCCGACTCCCTTTCATTTCTTTTTCTTTTCCATATTATTTGATTTCTGCATTTCATTCTATCTTACTTTCTTTTCTATAGCTCATCTAAGGGATGTGCGCGGTACAAAGTTTATGAGATAGAACTGGTTTAGTTTATCCTATCCAGAATTTGTTCGACTCGTGGGAAATTAATACCTTAAACGGTTAGAATCGAGTGAATCCCGAATTGTATTGTCTTTTTTTTTTAGTCTATATATCCATAATCATCTAACTAAAATTTCAATAAAAAATGATACGTGTCACTATTTGATTGGCTTACCTGTTATAACAGGTCATTTGGATAACATTGTTTACTTTTTATCAAGTTAGGGGACAAAATCTTTCAAATTTTAAAAAAAAAAAGAGATATAAACATTGAAATCAAAAAAGTTAAGGGCAAACTGTGTCATTTAACCGTAATTTAACCATATAGAATTGGTCTAGTATGAGAATGTTAAAAATTCAAAGACAGAGCAGCAAATTGATCGCTACAAAAAGAATGTATGTGCAGATTGAGAGACCGAGTACTACATGGTTACGCAATTGTCAATTTAAATTACTTAATGGAAATTAATTCCCACGAAAGTTCATCTTCTCTCCAACAACTCATCATCATTCACCAATGTGCCTCCCATCATCATCATCTCTTAACAGCAAACCAACTCATTAATTAGGATACTTAATCTAAGTTAAAGCTTAAGCAATTAGTTGAGAATTGAAGCCATTTTTTTTTTTGGTTTGTTTTTGGATCCGAAGTTTCAAGCCAAAATAATGGACCATTATTTGCGACAGATTAAGTGGAGCTTAAAAACTGTTAATGGCTTGCACAGACCTTACGCAACATCCCATTTCATATCGTTGTACTGATCCATCTAATTCGCAATAGAAAATGGAAAGCAGAATGCATTAATTAAATAGTACCAGTCATATAGTAATTAAGATTTCAGAAACTGTGCACGAAAAGTATACGTTAGTTGCTGGGTATGAAGTCAAATAACGTAAAAAAGTAAAAGACTTCTAGTTACTTTGTAGTACATTGTTTGGTTAATTAGGTATCAATTTTTCTTCTTTTTTTTTTTTTAACAACTGACAAAGGGAAACCAATCTCTGCAATCTTTGATTTGATTTGTATATCAGCAGCATTCAGTAATTGCAGCATAACCTTAATTATTCCGATGGCAGAAAATGGCTGACATAAAAACATGCTACTTTATCCGCTACTCCTTTACAAATAAGATGGAATAATGAAGAAACTACATATAGTTTGGCCTTTGGTGGCTCTCCTTAAAGCCCCAGTTTAATACCCCATAACTGATGCAGGTTTTTATTTATGGCAAGCAAACCTATTGATTTAATCTGGAGAGTTTGATAGGCCTAAATATACCAATAAAGTACACCTATTAGTTAAGGTATTTTAACTGTCATGCCCCAAAAATCGAGCGTAACCCGCAATGATACTTGCCATGTTACGTAGCATTGAGGAGTCGGAAAGGGCAAGTTGAAATACCTCTCGGCTAAACACAAAACTCTCCCAAAGTTTTGATGTTTAGGTACAAAGTTCCTTCCTACCATTGAAGAAAAAGCACCTTTTCTTATATGTTTAAATTAAATATATTATTCGTCATTGTATTATCTCGAAATGAAAGGATTGGTAGTGTTATGCTGTTTTTGATGTTTTATATCCTTTTTTTTTGTTGGAATCATATTTTATATCCTTTTATTATCCTGAAATGATGAATTAATTTGTTTCCTCCGATTAAATTGTGATCAGGTGAAGTGTTCAACTATTTGGCTCCTTCATCAAACATGTTTAATTAGATACTTTTAACTGATGTATCCCACAAATATGCTAATCCAAATTAATCCATGACACGTCATAAATTGAAACTATTTTGCTCGTCTTGGAATACCTCATAGCTAGTACCACTACTTTGTCTATATTTTTCTCTATTCTTGTCCTGTTTGGCACTGTCATAAATTGCTTATTGTGGCTAAATTCCTACTATTGCAATACATTAACAAAGCCAACTTCAACATGGGTGAAAATGCGAAGCCACTGAAATTTGGCTCAATTATTCTGGCAACCTTATCTAAATTGATTTACCTCCATTTATCTTTTCTTCAATTGAATTTGCAACTTCAACTACTTTTTTTTTCTATTGCTTATAATTTCCACATCTTCCTACTTTACTTGGTAGATCTTCTCCTTCACTGCCAGATCTTTTTCTCCCACAGATCTAGATGTGCATCCCCAACAAGCACACCCTTCTCTTCTTTACAACATGATCTTTAAACAAGTTGTTGAACATTATAAGTTGTCCTTCGTAGAAATAAGCCTAAGTACGTATTGTATTATATTGTACGTATGTACATTAAAAAAAAAAACAAAAACAAAACCAAAAGAAGACGAGCGAGTAAGAAGTTTGGCCCTCAGGTGAATGCCCAATTAATCTTACCTTGCTTGTCTTCTTAGATGTGAACATCAGTGTAAATCGCACTGCCACCTTGTCTAGCCAAACAAATTATATGCTGTGTTTTACCTTAAAAAAAAAAAAAGAAAGAAGAAGAAAAGAAGAACAAACTACATAGTGTGAGTGTGTCGTTAGCATTATGAAGATTTGAAATAAATTCCCGTGCATAAGATCATCCATGAATGTTGCCATATAGTAAATCAAATCGCCTGTGGTTTCCAAGAATGAGGAAGAAAAAGAAAATATATACTATAACAGAAGTAAATAATTTTGTAATCAATGTAAAAGTGGATGATCACGTACATTAGTATTTATAGCACTCACTCATTAAGCTCGATCTGAGCTAGCAACCTTCCTTAACATAAACTCTTTTTTACCAATAGAAAAGAAAATCTAGTAGTATATCTGTAGATGTCCAAAAGCTAGGCGTACTATTGAAGATATGTTGATCTGAAAAATAGCACAATAAAATGGTAGTAAAATCCTAACAAGTCATTAAAAGCTGGGACATCCACTGTTTGCCACGTTGATTCACAACTTCTTTACATGGAAAAGGGTTTTCGGGTTTTTTGGGCCCCTATGTTTAGTGGTTTGGCCAATTTGGTACCCCGATATTTTTTTTGGCCGGGCATATACCCCGAGATTGCATGGGCAGGCCAAACGTATACCCCTGGTCAGACACCTGCTGACGTGGAGGCTGCCCGGGGTATTTGCGCGTGTTACTGTAGCAAAACGACGTCGTTTTCTCACTTAAAACGACGCCGTTTTGCTACAGTAACACGCGCAAATACCCCGGGCAGCCTCCACGTCAGCAGGTGCCTGACCAGGGGTATACGTTTGGCCTGCCCATGCAATCTCGAGGTATATGCCCGGCCAAAAAAAAAGTCGGGGTACCAAATTGGCCAAACCACTAAACACGGGGGCTCAAAAAACCCAAAAACCCTACATGGAAATGTATCTGCCCACGTTGCTGCGTTAATTAGATTTGGATATATATGATCCTAACTCTGCCTAATTCTAGAATTTAATGGTCTCTATGAATTTTCTACTCAAAAGAAATTAAACATTGAGGTGAAAAAGTTAAATTCATTAATTATGAAACTTATTATCTGGTGGGCATGCAGATCTCTGGATTACACAGGCTATGCAATGCATTATGACTAAGATTGTATGAAAATTTTGAATATTGTAATGTGACTACTGATCGAAAATGCAAGTTGATCCTCTCTTTTTTGGTTCTTCAAACTTTTCTACGGTGTAAATAATTTATTTCCATGCAACATCTTCTTTTATTGGGGACAAGACAATTGCTGGCCTGGGAATAGATTATTTAATTAACTGACTCAGAAACTATTCCTAGTAATAATAGCAGTAACAAGTACATATTGCTAGTGACAAGACTAGATGAGGAAGAGAGCAAAAAAAAAATTAAAAAAAAAATAAAATAGAAGGAGATAAAAGGAAACGGAGGCCGCATTTTGATTAAGAGTTCCTACTTAAGGGAATTCATAAAAAAAAATAAAAGAAAATAAGGGATTAATAATGGAGTAAGCTGGCAAAGATAAATAATAAAGAAAGAGTGTCTAGTAGAGAAGTATATAATATACGGCTTAAAACTGAAAAGTCTACTTCAACAAACGATGAAATTTCTCTAAACTTTTTTTTTAAAAAAAAAAAACTAGCAATTTCTGTGTTAAATGTTGACCAACCCAAGTTCACAACTTGTTCGGCGATATAGATGGTTCGTAACCTGGATGTAATCTTGGAACCTATACATTAATAAAAACTAGACAATTTACCAAAAAAAAAAAAGATCTTTTCATACTGGTGTGGTGTGGTTATCATGATGCTCATGGGCACTACGTGTTAATGTTAATTAAGCACAAAATTGAAGTCAAATTTTGTAGCACTAGCTGTGCTATTCAGATAGCGAGTAAATCTTACTGTTTCTAACATATTCAATGATATGATATGGATCATTACTAACCCCACAAAAAAAGATTGATATGGATCGTTTTTGTTTAATGATGCCACATGGGCGAGATTGATGGCGTAGGAAATGACTTCTAATTTAATAATAAGGCGAGTTGTAAGCAGGCATAACTCGGTTTTAGTCTTCTTTAGTTCTTTTAGGGATGCTCATAGGAATGGTGTCTAATATATTAGATGCTTCCTCTCTAATTTAAGCTTTAAATTCTACCTTGTCAACCAAAAGCAACATGCACAGTTATTATCCCAACCTTCTCGGGGTGATGTATTGTGAGTGAACATATCTAGCAGTGGAATGGAATTTATTCATGTTCTGGGGAAGTATATATATATACATACATATATATATATATGATTTTTTGAGATTTCTAGTTAGGGTATATATATATAATCAAAGTGACGCTAACTAGAAATTGAATGGAAAACTGTAATGGATGTTTCTGATTCTTTTCAAAAGAAAAAACAGGTCATAAAGGTAGGTAAGAAGAGAAGAAAAAAGTCTTACTTTGATTTTGGTTCCTACTAATTAATCTATGGGCATGTAATTTTGTGGGTGTTGCCATTTAAGTTTTGTTGTTTTTTGCTTTTAATATAATGTACTGCTGGCACCTCTATTCAAATCGAGTATAGCTTTTATTCTTTGTTTTTCTGGGTCGACATTTAATATCTTGGTGTTAACTAATAAATTCTTAGGTGGTGATCACTCTTTTCTCTTTTTCTTTTTTGTTCTCTGGGAATTATTATTTTTTATATTAGGGAAAAAGATGAAGAAGAAGAAAGAAGGCTCTAAAGCACATTAGCAGCCATAAAAGCCACTGGGTTTTTCCTGTGCAGTATTTGCTCTCATGAACTTTTAAAACACCGACCCCCTCCCCCCCTAAAGCAATGAATGAAGGAAGGGGGTTTGCTGCACTTTTGTGTAATTGCAATATTTACTCCAAATTTTTCTCACATCTTTGCTGCATAGTAGTAGTAGTAGTAGTACACACTCTCCTTGGGATTTTTTCCATTCATTAATAACATTTCCTGCCCACAATTTACACTCTTCTTCTACCAATACCTCAATTCAATTCTCTCTTTCTCTCTCCCCCGCACACCCTCCACCTCTTCCCCGTAATTAAGTGGTGCTTTTTTGATTTCCTTTATATATAATGGCCTTGCAGCTTCAAAACCACCACCACCAATATTACCACCACCAAGTTCATGTTCTTGGTGCTAGTGAAGCCTGTCATGGTTCAAGCCTAGCAACCTATACCTGCCCTTAATTATTCACATCAATCCACCCTTGAATCCTTCTCCAACACTAACATCAATCCTCCAATATCTAGGCTTGCCAAGAAGTTACTAAGGTGATTACCAATATTCATTATGTCACTTTTTCTTAATGATATTTCCTTCCATGTTGTTTTTGTGTTTTAACAAAGAGTACTTATGTTACGTTTGAATTAAGCTTTCCCTGGATGTTACTGTGGATAGGTGATCAGATAGACACTAGCTACTAGCTACGTACTTACTACCAGAGGACGACATCAAGATGAGTCGAAGGAATGGGCCAAAGCTTGACTTGAAATTGAATTTGTCACCACCAAGAGTTAACCCGAGAGTGGAATCGCCGGGGCGGTCGGCCACTGTATCGCCAACATCCCCACCGAGCTCATGCGTATCATCAGAGCTCAACCAGGATGAGGGTAACCTTCTATACTCGAGCAGCCCTGAAGCTACTTCCATGGTGCTTGTGGGATGCCCGAGGTGCCTCATGTTTGTGATGCTCTCCGAGGATGACCCGAAATGCCCCAAATGCAAGAGCACGGTTTTGCTTGATTTCTTCCACGACAACAACGTGGGCAACAACAACAACAACAACATCAACACCAACGCCACCAGGAGGACAAGGAAGGGCAAGAATTAATAGGCACTCCACCCTTATGATTAATTCTGCCAATAATAGTAGCCTCCTTATCATTCTATCCTTGTTATATCTCTGCAAGTAGTGCTACTTGCCCTCCTCTTTCTTTTAACTCCAATCCATCCCGGATTGTTGTATTTTTGGTCCCAATTTTTTTTTAAAAAAAAGGGTATGACTAGAAGGAATGGGAATCAAAGCTGGAGAGAAGAAAAGAAGTGGAGTGTGAATAGCACTATTCTTTTTTTGTTTCTACCAAATCCTAATTAGTTGTAGAAGTAGAATATGGACGACGATGAAGACATGTGGCGGGGGGAAGCAGGGCACATAGCTGCTGTTTGTTTCTATTCCAGGTTGGGTTCGGCTTTTTTCTTGAGACTTGAGGAGAAGACAGAACACATAAACTGGTTTAACTGTAGCTGCCCAAATTTTCCAATGAAATGTTTTGGTTATTTTATCATATTCTCTCCCTTTCGATTTGTTGTTTATCTTTAACTTCCCTGTTTTCTTTCCTCCCTCAAAAAGGAAAAAAACTTCCTTTTGTTTTCAATCAGAAGAAACATGAACAAGTTGCATAGGAAGCCACGTCAACGCCACCAGGCTTTCCTCTTTTTTTTTTTTTTTACCTTTTCTTTAGGCAAATGGTAGGCATTCATTCCACTGGAATATTTTTTTTTTTTTATCCCAATTCCACTGGAATATGACAATTACAGAATTTCACTTCGTACCGAGAAATGGTAATAAACTGTCACAAAGAAAGAATTTTCTCTTTGTACTTGGAAGCAGTAGGCGCAGTTCAGTAGAGTAGAGTAGACCATGGCATGGCATGGCAGCGGTAAACCCTGGATCTGCCTAGTCATGAATGGCCCCCTGCCCACCAGTTTTCTTCATTTTTTTTTTTAAAAAAAAACAAACAACAACAACAACAACAACACTTGCAGAGCCAATAAGTCCACGGGAGCTAAACAACATACAACCACCAGTTATCCCATCCTCTTCTTTTCCACCAACACCACCACAAAGGCCATCATGACTTAGTTGTATACTTCCACCCTTCATCAAAATGGCAAGACCAATGATTGTTTTGCATTTCCAGTTTAAGCATTGTTACTCCGTTAATCAAAAAAGAAAGCCTTAACCACAAAAGGAAAACCCCCCACCACCCCACCCCGTATAACTACTAATGTTTTCAGGATAATTAAAAATAGAAATATATACTGCTTTCCGTTAAATCCTGGAGATATACATATACATATGTAAAGGCATAATATGGCCCAGTCTCAAGACTCAATCAAACTGAAGTAACATTAACTTTCTCCGGTTATTTCCCCATGAAGCAGCAACCTTTTCAAAGGATTCTCGTATTTTCTGGTGGAGAACTTTACTAACGGTCTTGCCATCCATACTAAGCAAGACAAAGATTTATAGAAGACGAGATAAAAATTGGCATTGATATTATTAGTATAAATTACACAACATGTACCCCCAAAAAAGGATAGTGGTATTTTTCATTTAAAGCAAGAGTAGCTAGGTAGCAAGAGAGGAGAGGATAATTGGGTAAATGAAGCTTGGGATGGAGGATGGGTTGGGTAGTTCGAGCATTGAAAAAAGAGGGACTATATTTAGATTGAAAGACCATTAAAAACACATAAATGCAAGAGTAATTGAGACAGTTGAGAATTATGAAGGGTATTACGTCAGATGATAAATACAAATTTAATTCCCACCTTCGGCCCTCTATTCTTCAATCTTTTCTTCTTTTGCTTTCATTTTCACTACCCTTTCTCATCATTCACTAAATGCCACCTTTCTGGTGCTATTCTCTTATTTTGGTAAACCCTTGCTCTACTTGTCCATGTTCTCCCATTCAATTTCTGCTAGTTTTTTCTTCTCCTCTACCTTCCTTCCTTAAATCACACACATGCTCCTCTCTGTCTCTCTCTCTCCCTCTCCCTCCCTCCCTCCCTCCCTCCCTGTCATGTTATTTACTTATCGGTTTCAAGACTTTTACATTTATAAGGCATAGGGAATCCAAAAACACAACCTCACTCAATCCGTTGTTATGCCAATATTTAAGGTACAAATTGTAGAAAATAAATACTAGTATATAATATATATACATGAGCACGCACAAAGAATAAGCTGAAATCTTCAACTGTGTTGTCCTATAAATGCATGCTGGTGGAGTACGTCGTAGCAATAACCTTAAAAATATCAGAGTCAGGGAATTAACTTTGCCTAGGTCACATATTAAAATGTTTCTAGGTAAGCAGTGCAAGTCATGTCGTCATGAACACGCATGAAATGACAGAAAAATTAAGATGGCCAGCCAGTCTTTACCATAATGCATAAGGGGCCAGCCAGTGAACCAAAGATGGGGCAAAAGCTTAGAACCTAAAATTAATCACTCGTTAAGGGACTTAAAAGGGGTGGTTGGAAACTAATAAACAAACAAATAATGATGGGAATTCTTTGACAAAACAAAACACTGTTGAGAATATATAATGAGTGATGCAAAACAAGTCACCATATACTGGCAGCAGAGCTGGGACCAAAAATGCAATGGCTTGGACTTTCTACATGTTATAAGCATACATGGATATTATAGCAGTAACTTGCAATCCAGAGGTACTGGAGATATATATTTGTCTTCAGGTTCTTATCAAATAAACAAATCCCGGGGACAAAAAGCGCTACCCGCCAAATATCTCCCAACAAACTTGTCAAGTCATATATACCCATCCTCCTAACATAGCTTCTCACACTGCTAAAAGAAATCATTATAGCAATGATAACAGCATTTTGCTAATACCAGTCTTATCTTTACTCTCTCCACATCTCCAACATGAAGAATCTTACGCTCAATTAAAATAAGAAATCATAGAGACAATAAAGTTTCTCAAAGTGTTAGTGTGAGTACCGGTTACCAATTAGTGTGTGAATATCGTCATCTGATCTCTCTCTCATACACAGCTGCGTGCGCACATGCAGCAAAACATGCAAAACAGATGGAAAACGCAAAATTAATGTTTCAGATGACTTTTTCTCCCCTTTTTCCCCTCTCTATTCACACGTATTATTGAGAAAATGATATGATCAGCTATTATAGTATCAAGAAGGATACTGAGTAAAAGACACTACCTTATATTGAGACTATCAACCAGACAGCCGAGGCAAGAACTGAACTTTGCTGGAGTCAGAGTAATTCTTAACCACAATTCAATATACATTAAAAGACGACCTGCAACTAAAGATAAATTCAAGTTCTCACCAGGAGAGCAAACTAAAACTCGTGCAGAAGTAGCATTGTTCTTCACATCTTTGATGGATATGAAATGAAAAGATGCCATGCCATTTTATCCTCTTTTGGGAGAAGAGGCAGGCAAGAAAAACAAAACAACATACACCAATTGCAAGACAAAACTTTTCACAATAAGCATGAAATAACAGCAGATAAAATTAAATTGCCAATCTAAAAATTCATAGTTGTTACTACATTGTGGCATCCTCAGCGCACATCACTGAGGAGAGTGATAAATTCTCTGATTTTGAGAGACAAAACAGCGACCAAATATCTATGGATTAGACGAATACTAAGTAGGCTGGAAGAATTGCCCATGCTTGCCAGAAAAATTCAGCACCAAATTGTGTCAAATATATTTTCTTTTTTTATAAAATCGTGTCAAATATACTGCAGTTTATACGGCACAAAAACTGCTGCTAATACACTTCACACAGGACAAAGAGACAAGAAAATGATCCCAATTTATCCTATTTAAAACCTTTAATGTGCTCTTTGTGAAACACAACCATGTAAGGGCAAAATTTCTATGAACTGTCCACGTTCATGAAAATTACAGCATGAAAACAACTCGCAGTCGGGTAAAGAAATTCTCTTACTAAGACTGGGATATACATCAACATTTATACGCTTCTTTCTTCTCTTCTTTTGTTAAACCAAATGCAAGCCTCCAAAATCAAGCATTCCAACTGGCTCATATACAAACACACTAATTGTCTAATAATTCTTCCCCATCAAAGATCACTTCTTCCAGGACTTGAGAAGACAAATAATAAAACTGGAGAGCAGAAATAGATTATATCATGATCAGTCATTTCCTTCGTTCTTACCTCAAAAACTTGAAGTTCAGCAAAGCGCAGATATAGTTAAATCAACTTATGATCGCAAACTTTTCCACTTGCAACTACTCAGTCATACACATTGGCAATGCAATATTTTTGCATGTGATGGACCCAGTCAATTGAAAGATAAACAGAAAGCATAAGGAAAATTCAAAAATGAGAAACTTTGAAGTAGAGGGGAAAATACCTTCCAAGATAAACAGCAAAAACCTTCCAAGTCCATTAAAAACCTAGCAAGTCACAGCTCTAGCATTGAAGTAGAGGGGAAAACACCTTCAAAATAAAGAAAATGATCTTTAATTTATAGAAAAGGGCACAAGACCTAACTTAGGTGAAAACAGAGATCTGGCACAGTTTTTCCTTTTCCTGCATATCACCTGCAACTGGAAACAATGATGATAATTTTCTCAAATTCCAACAGGGAGAAATGCTAAATCCAATAGTAAAGAATTTAAGTGCATATATAAAATTAGTAATACATAGGTAGATACCAGTATATGGAACAAATAATCAGAGACATCCACCACAATCAGTGTCCCCCATTGCTTATAAATGTCAAACATCCATCAACAAGTGAGGAGTTACTGAAATTTCCAAATCCCTTCCAATTTCCAGAACTGATCCTAGATTAATAACTAATGGATAACAGCCCAGAAGGACTAACACTTTTCTGCCTTCAACAGTGAAGTATATTGTTTTCAGACATCCTCACATCTTTTAACACACAAATTATTGATTAATCTCATTCACGTTTTCCAGAAATCAAGTCAGATAGAGCCACAGTTCACGCTTAACAATATAAATCGCAACAACCATACTTACGTTAGATAAACCTGATAAGAAGTTTCCTATCATTTCATTCTGAAGAAACAGCATCACATACTTTAAGTTTCTACATGTTGCAGCTCTCCAATGTAACATCAGCAATTCACATCTAGCTTCTAGTCCAAGCCAGTACAATAACTGCCAGGTAAACAACCCTAACCCACCTTCTAGTTCCAAACATCATATAGCATATAACTCGTGCAGATCACTATGCTGATGCCCTCAGTTGCTCTATTGCAGTGCAATTACACCAAGGTTTTGAAAAGTGGACCTGACAATTCAACTGGGCTAACCGGAAACCAGTCTCAGGTCCAGTTCACAGTATTACTTTGGAACTGGCTGTTTGAACCCCTGTTCGACCACAGTTAAACCTTAAAAACCATGAACTACTCCTCAAACAGGTTCAGTTTTAAGCATCTTGAATTGCAAATCCTATAATCACAATGTTTCACAAGAATAATCATGTATATAGACATGCAATCATATGCAATCACTTCCCTGTTACATAGATGAAGCTCAGAGCTTGTCAAACCACTTTAATCTAACTTGAACTCCATTTGAGAAAAGAATATGCCAGCACATGAGGTTACCAATAAACAAAATAATCACCAATGTGGGATTGGTCCTCGCAGTAAGCAGCTCGGAACCGCTTTAGTCTCGAGTTTGAGTCCTTATTTTATGTAGAAAACCTTGTTAGAAGACTCACCCACCTCAGCTAGGTTTACAAC
Source organism: Turnera subulata (assembly GCA_028386065.3). Classification (NCBI taxonomy): domain Eukaryota; kingdom Viridiplantae; phylum Streptophyta; class Magnoliopsida; order Malpighiales; family Passifloraceae; genus Turnera; species Turnera subulata. The sequence goes on along the minus strand of JAKUCV010000627.1, from coordinate 194,536 downwards.
CAAGGTCAGATCCGGATTGGTCAGGCAGAAGCATTGGACACCGGATAAGGAACCAAGAAAATAAAATAATAATAATAACAAAAGAATCCCTTATAGTTGACCATAATGCTAATCCAAACCTGAAGAACCAAGAAGGAAACAAACTTGAGCTTTGCTGTTACTTAAGCTCTATTGGTCATCAGATTTTCTTACTTCTGCATTTCCAGTTATTGCACAGTTGCAAATAGTTGGAAGTCCCACTTAGCAAAGCGAGGAAGTTGATAAGGCTGACATTAGTCACGAGAAAAAATTAGTTTCTTTTAAAGTGGCTGTGAGAATAAATGGTAATAAGAAAGAATGACCAAACCCTTGGAAAGAACCAAATTAGCACAAAAGGGAAGTGCCTAAAGGTAATTATCAGCACTTGAAAATATTCAGATTGATGAAGAAGGCACTTTGTCAGTTAAGTCCTTCATTTTTCTCAAGTCAAATGAAACTATAACCACATAAACAAAATTATTAGCAATAGAAAAATGGTTGTAACACGAGAATTTAAGCTAAGTTGACATCAAGCCAATGAAGAGGTAGAGGGTCCTCCAAGCAATTCAGGTATTCCAACAATAACTCTCCCTCCCCTGAATCTTCTTGGTTTATGGCCTCTTCATGAAATAATAGGGTTAAAAAATGATGCTTCCTGCAGATCTTTCAAAATTTCTACTTCATTTTCCTTAATTATTTTTCCTTACTAGCTATGTCAAACTAAAAGCTAATCTAAATAGAAAATTTTGGAAATAGAAAGGAAGACATCGGGCCAATAATAACCATTATAAATTTCAAAAGATCATCAGAAGAAAATCTTTGTTTAAAAAGTCTAAAATATTTCTCACGTCGTTTCATCCCAAAACACAGAGTACTATTGCATCCCAAGCTTACAGCCCACTAACCTTATGAGAATTCCATGACTTGTCCACAGCTATATAATCATGTGAAACCTATTGCAAAATTACCTGTTAAAAGCATCACCATTTACATCACAACTATCAGGTGATACAGGGCTACTAATCTGAATAGTTCAAACATGAGAGTATTACAAAAAAGGAAGTTGGCACATCAACATAGAACCTTTCAAGAGTTATCATTGCCCAACTCCTCCCATCCACTGCTGCTTCTGATATATTTGTCAACAATACCAAATTCTCTATTCTGATCAACCCGCCTGGCATAGTTTTCCACGGATATTGCTCCTTTCTTCAACCTCCTATAATAGATGATCTCCCAGGGCCACAAGCGAGCAGCTCCGAAGCAAGCCTCTGGATGAGAATGCCTTTTGCTTCCTTCTCCATCATCAAGACCATAGTGCCTTAGAACCATGCACAACTCCTCTGAGGAAATAATTGTACGCCCAGAACATCTGCCAGCAGAAGTTTCAGCATCTGGCGCATTCTCCAAAATACAAGCATCAGAATCTTGACAATTTTCTATATCCATCACGTTCTCTGGAACAGAAACCCCAGCAGCAACTGTATCTATCCCAAACAAAAGTGGATTTGGATTTTTTACTTCAAGTGCCGAGTTTAAGACAATTTCCAAGTCACCACTATCATCCACCACAGGCTGGTCTTTTCCTGCTTCATTTTCTTCTTTGGAAGATGACACTATATTTTCATTATTTGCAGCCCTCAATTTAGCCTCTATCTTAGTTTCACCAATCTCAGTATCACCTTCCACCTGTTGGAGTTGATCAATCAAAATCTCCTCAGATTCTAGAGTTTCACCATTAGCTGCAAAGCTTTGATGGTTCAAGTGAGTGCCTTTTGAGGATGGTAAAGGTTGACCAAGTGACAAAGACAGAGATAGGGACATATTGGAGCTATGGGATCTTGACCGTGTGTCAGCGCTATTGGATATAGAATACTCTGGTGACAAACCAGACCTTAAACCACATGACAATGAGCATGCTTTGGAACATGACGAACATGATTTAGAGTGCGGACGAGAGCTATGCAGATTCTTCCTGGATTGAGATACCGAGCGTGAACCAGAAGCAGTACTGTCAGAATGTGGAGGAGATGAAACTGACCACCTTGTTTTCTTTGTCCGATGCTTTTTTGGAGATCCGCTTTCCCTTCTAGCACGCTTCTTTCGTCTATGGTTCTTATTCCACGACCAAGAAGGTTCTCTTTGTACAGTGGATCTGTCACCACTTACAGACCTCTGATTCTTTCCTAAGCCAGAAGACGTTATATCACTCCTGGGCCACCTTGCTCGTATGGCATCCTTACCAGGCTGCACATTTTCCCCTGGCCTACATCCAAATCTTTCCAACTCACCTTTGCATCTGCCACCTCTACTGATGTCATTATCATGCCTGTGGTCAAATCTGGTGAATTTCCCTCGCGGAGCAGTTCCCTTTAGACAATTACGCATCTTGTGACCAGAGCGTCCACATCGGTAGCAGATATCACGGAATTTTGCATCAGGGGAACGGTCCAAATTCAGTTCACCTGTGTGATCTCTCCGTACATTCTCTTGAGCGCTTTGTTGAGCAGGAGTACTACCAGAATATGTGATTAGATGGTTATCATCATTATCATTCCCATCATAACCTTTGTTGGGTTCATACCTGTCAAAATCTATATAATTATCGATATCATTCCCGTGTGTTTGGCCACGGAATTGCGCTCCCCATCTGTCATTCTCGGACGAGTTGAGTTCAACCGGATCACATCCATCAACAAGATCTTTGCCATAATCATGATGCTCTTCTCCTGAATATTCTTTAATATCAGTTTCATGGTAGCTTATCTGTTCATTAGGAATGTCAGCAGAACCAAGCCTTCCACTTTCACTCTTAAATGGCCTCAACTCAAACTCTTGGCGATCATTGGAAACCCAATTTCTTCCAGCACGACCTCGTTGCCCGGAATCCCTACTGCGCCACGGCTCATAGGATCGAGCACCCCTTTCTGACGCTTTAGGCTGTTTGTTGGACCATGTGAGGGTCAATGGCTGACCACAAATGTACCTTTTCTGTAATGCTCTCAGTGCTATCTCCGCATTTGGTGGGTGCTTATATACTACAAACCCATATCCATCTTTTAGGCGAACACTGCATCGCCCAAACCTTTGGAAAACACGTTCAAGCTGATGTTTTGGAGTACGGGACGATAGATTACCAACGTACAACGACATCTGCAAGAAAATGCAAGAACCAATTAAACAGGCACATTACTTTGGGGATGGAAATAGTAACATATGACAAAGAAGGCAGTGCATTATTAAGACGTACACAATCAGGTAGCAAATCGCAACTGCTTCCATTTACAGCACCAAGAAAAAAGAACATAAACATTATCAACTTCTTCATTTCTACAGTACCGCGCCTCTCTTATTAGAGAAAATGCGGGGCAGTGGAGACAATGCACCATTACCCAACAAATAATTCCATAAGTAATCTACAAAGAACATCTTCAGCTACAGAACCAAGTCTTTTTTTTTATGCTAAGCTACAGAACCAAGTTATTTCACCTCATTAAACAGAGTCAAGTACGTCTTTACTCCATTTACAAAAACAAGGGAGAGATAAAAGACAGGAAAAGCATTTTAGGTCACTTATTTTACGTACGCAAACAAAATGCGAGCGAAAAAGTCCGAAAGAACTAACAAAAGAAAGCAACCTTATTTACATCAAGATGCAAACCAGGACAGCTCTTCCATACCCAAAGTCCCAAACAGAACCAGAAGCATAAAAGATTTACGAAAAAAAAAAAAGTTGGTATTTCATCGAGCACCTGGCATGCATAAAAACAATCCGGAAAGGAAAAGGAAACGTGTTACGATCCAATCGTAACAGAGAACAATGAAGAACAGAAAAGAACAAGAAAATAAAGAAAAGAGAAGAAAGGAACGCAAACAACAATATTTCCAATTGATCAATCTTGTTTACAGAATTGTGCTTTGTGACTATTTATACTCCTATACTAAACTGAATGACAAGTCGCTCACTATGATTACCAACTACTAGTCACACGTAACAATTGTTACGTGTGACTAGTAGTTGGTAATCATAGTGAGCGACTTGTCATTCAGTTTAGTATAGGAGTATAAATAGTCACAAAGCACAATTCTGTAAACAAGATTGATCAATTGGAAATATTGTTGTTTGCGTTCCTTTCTTCTCTTTTCTTTATTTTCTTGTTCTTTTCTGTTCTTCATTGTTCTCTGTTACGATTGGATCGTAACACGTTTCCTTTTCCTTTCCGGATTGTTTTTATGCATGCCAGGTGCTCGATGAAATACCAACTTTTTTTTTTTTCGTAAATCTTTTATGCTTCTGGTTCTGTTTGGGACTTTGGGTATGGAAGAGCTGTCCTGGTTTGCATCTTGATGTAAATAAGGTTGCTTTCTTTTGTTAGTTCTTTCGGACTTTTTCGCTCGCATTTTGTTTGCGTACGTAAAATAAGTGACCTAAAATGCTTTTCCTGTCTTTTATCTCTCCCTTGTTTTTGTAAATGGAGTAAAGACGTACTTGACTCTGTTTAATGAGGTGAAATAACTTGGTTCTGTAGCTTAGCATAAAAAAAAAGACTTGGTTCTGTAGCTGAAGATGTTCTTTGTAGATTACTTATGGAATTATTTGTTGGGTAATGGTGCATTGTCTCCACTGCCCCGCATTTTCTCTAATAAGAGAGGCGCGGTACTGTAGAAATGAAGAAGTTGATAATGTTTATGTTCTTTTTTCTTGGTGCTGTAAATGGAAGCAGTTGCGATTTGCTACCTGATTGTGTACGTCTTAATAATGCACTGCCTTCTTTGTCATATGTTACTATTTCCATCCCCAAAGTAATGTGCCTGTTTAATTGGTTCTTGCATTTTCTTGCAGATGTCGTTGTACGTTGGTAATCTATCGTCCCGTACTCCAAAACATCAGCTTGAACGTGTTTTCCAAAGGTTTGGGCGATGCAGTGTTCGCCTAAAAGATGGATATGGGTTTGTAGTATATAAGCACCCACCAAATGCGGAGATAGCACTGAGAGCATTACAGAAAAGGTACATTTGTGGTCAGCCATTGACCCTCACATGGTCCAACAAACAGCCTAAAGCGTCAGAAAGGGGTGCTCGATCCTATGAGCCGTGGCGCAGTAGGGATTCCGGGCAACGAGGTCGTGCTGGAAGAAATTGGGTTTCCAATGATCGCCAAGAGTTTGAGTTGAGGCCATTTAAGAGTGAAAGTGGAAGGCTTGGTTCTGCTGACATTCCTAATGAACAGATAAGCTACCATGAAACTGATATTAAAGAATATTCAGGAGAAGAGCATCATGATTATGGCAAAGATCTTGTTGATGGATGTGATCCGGTTGAACTCAACTCGTCCGAGAATGACAGATGGGGAGCGCAATTCCGTGGCCAAACACACGGGAATGATATCGATAATTATATAGATTTTGACAGGTATGAACCCAACAAAGGTTATGATGGGAATGATAATGATGATAACCATCTAATCACATATTCTGGTAGTACTCCTGCTCAACAAAGCGCTCAAGAGAATGTACGGAGAGATCACACAGGTGAACTGAATTTGGACCGTTCCCCTGATGCAAAATTCCGTGATATCTGCTACCGATGTGGACGCTCTGGTCACAAGATGCGTAATTGTCTAAAGGGAACTGCTCCGCGAGGGAAATTCACCAGATTTGACCACAGGCATGATAATGACATCAGTAGAGGTNTAGCTTCTTTCATTGAATTCAGAAATAGTAAAAGTCTTGATGTGAAGCATTTGAACCTGTTCTTGACTGTAACCATGCCCGTATTGCCATCGTAGATTGTTGATCGAAAGCTCCTCCATGTCTCGTTTATTCACCATTGCTCGTTGATGCTCCTCGTTAGGAAATGTGGACTGCACATTTCGTCGAACAGTTGGTGGACACTGTTGATGTTGAACACCAGAAAAAGCTTGGGCTCCCACTGGATGAACAAACGAGTCACCAACAGCAGAGGACATCGTCGAACCAGAGAACGGCGGCACAGCCACATCGGTAAAGCCTGGCCAAGCGTGAGATGGCAAAGGCAACTGATACTGCCCCAACTGCGATGACACACTCTGTACCGGAACAGAGACTCCCACGGTGGAGCCTCCAAGGGAAGAAACCGCCAAGAAAGGTGAAGAAATTGTCGGTGAAAATTCTGTTAACGAAGAGTAACCAGGCGACCCTGAAACCCTAACCGGTGATAAAGTTGGGACCGGCATTGACGGAGAAGAAGAAAACCAAGAAGGCTGAACTGCAGGCGTCGAATACGACCACATCGACCCACTCTGCTCCACCCCCCACGGCGAAGAGTGGAAAGGCTTGTTCACGAACGGCGGAACCATCAGCGGTGACGAGTGCAGTAGAGGAGACGGCCACCACTCGCGTCCTTGCTCCATGGACGGTGGCCGGAAAACCACAGACGGCGCCAATTGTTACGATCCAATCGTAACAGAGAACAATGAAGAACAGAAAAGAACAAGAAAATAAAGAAAAGAGAAGAAAGGAACGCAAACAACAATATTTCCAATTGATCAATCTTAGTTACAATGCATTGTCATGGCAGTATTTATACCCCCTACTAAGACCGAACTACAAGTCACCTCACTAATTACTAATAACACTGATACGAGCACAACGGTGTCGTATCAATACTCCCTCCTTAAAGGAAAAGACCAAGACTACAATAGCAAACAACAATTTGAGATACTCACAAAGCTAATTAGAAAATGACAGTAAATCAGAAAACACAAGTGACTGCAGAAAATACAAGTCACTATGCCAATTGCCAAGACATACAAACAGCTGAATCAACCCGGATCAAAAGTAAAAGCCAAGAGTTCCTGCTCAAATCCATTAAAGTCAGCCTCATCAGCATGTCGTGAATGCATTTGATGTCTCTGTTCCCATTCTGCTAAAAATAGTACCATCATGTAACATTTATCCTTCCTAAGGTCACTAGCAGCTTTCCTCATGTGGATATAATCACTGGCTTGCAGCATGATCTTATACAATGCAGTTGCAGGGGTGACAAGTAAATCGTCAGCTTGATCTTCAAAAATGGGTTCAACTTGATGTTGCAAAATTATGACAAGCATATCTTCCCCCTCCTTTTGCAAATATATCTTCTGCTTCTCAAAAGATTTCATGTCAGTCTCCATGTCAAACAGTCCTCTCCCATAGACTGCAAAAACAACTTCTTGTATATAACATGGATAGGCACCGAACCATGGACCACCTGGATCAAAAACCAAGCACAATAGGCAATAACATTCAAATGTTGCTGGGCATAACCAAACACCAAGGTTACTGCACTTGCTGTAATTCCTTGTAGAGTTCATGGAGGTTGCAATCAATGCATTCAGTCTAGGAACTCCTGGATCAAAGAGAAAATTCTGTGACTCCTTTAGCATTACACTTTGTAAGACAAAAAGACTAAGAATTCTTCCATTGCCAAGATTATCTTCTCCCTCTTTCTGCAAAGTCATTATCCTCTTCTCAAGTCCACCATCATCATTTGATGGAATTTGACCAACAACTAGCAGTTGAGGATCACCCAATAACATTTGAACTGAACCAATTGAAGCATCCACGTCACTGACACCGTGATCTGAAATTCCAGTGCTCCAACTCTCTTTCATTACTATTTTCTTCCGCACCGTCCTACCAAATCCAATTTCCCTCTTCTTCTGCCTTTCTTTCAATTTGCCCCATATGTGAAGCACAAACTTCCTCATGCTATTCTTCTTCTTTTTGAACCTCATCCGCTTCAAAGGTTCGTTGCAGTCTTCGTGTTCGACACAAGCACAAAAACTGGTTACCGATTCTGATACAGCATCCATTACTCCATCAACCATCACGTTCTTTGACTCGCTCAATACCATCTCATCATCAACATTTGAGTCTTTTTTCTCATTCTCCCAATCAGCTACTGCATGCTTTAATTCCGTAAACAGCCCACTATCACTATTCTGTGCATTTGTAGTCTCCTTCAAGTTGCTATCAGAATGAGAATCAATGCAAGAAATTGCAAGAACATCATTAACTTGTTCATCTTGATGCTGAAAGTGTTCATTCCCATAAACTGGAAGACTTGGATCATAAGCGTAATGAATAGTATGATCCCTACTGGTGATTGTGAACAACAACTGGTCTAATCCATCATCAAAGACTTCGACATTCAACCATAATTGATGTGTACACACATGCCCAGTAAATTCAGCTTCATCACACCAACAACAAAGATTGCGAACGTAGCTTCTTTCATTGAATTCAGAAATAGTAAAAGTCTTGATGTGAAGCATTTGAACCTGTTCTTGACTGTAACCATGCCCGTATTGCCATCGTAGATTGTTGATCGAAAGCTCCTCCATGTCTCGTTTATTCACCATTGCTCGTTGATGCTCCTCGTTAGGAAATGTGGACTGCACATTTCGTCGAACA